>JANHJO010010607.1:171377-181960 GCA_032468235.1 Pseudoxyrhopus heterurus
CATTGTAAACCGCTTAGAGGGTTGCAAGCCCTGATAGGCGGTATATAAATACAGTGCTATTGCTATTGCTATATTGAGCATGCATCTTTTGGGAAGGTGGTAGAGGTGGCAGGATCATATAAAGCTCAGAACAGCTGTCCTTATTTTCTACCAGTGAATTTCCTGTAGGCATCTAGTTGGTTGCAGCGGAAAACCAAATAGATCTTTGGAATTTGGCCTTGTCCGGCTCTCCTTAAATCACTTCCCGATTTCTTGACTAAACATGTTTATGACAGAGTCCTCCAGATTCTTCTGCAAGGCCGTTCCTAGTTCTTGGCTGCCCCTGAAATATGACTTGGTCGGCCTTATGGACAGGAAGAAATGAACCAGAGGAAAAACAATCCTGTCTACTAACGCAAGGAATTTTCTTGGACATAAAGAATAAGCTCCCTAGTGCTTAATCATAATCCTAAATCTGTACTTCTGGGTCTCTCTTTTTCTCTCTCTCTTCTTTTTTTACAATATATTTTCCCTCCCCTCCTGTTTCTGAACTCTTTCCTCCTTTTTTCTCTGTCGATTCCCCCTGGGATTTATCTATTTGTGAAACCCTGAACTCTGTATCCGGGCAGGGCGGCTCCATCCAACACATTTCTGCTTCTATTTTGTGCGGCAGTCAGGAATTCATTTGAAGTATATAGTGCACATCCTTGTATTTCTTAATCGGAAAAACCTGAGGACGGAGGCACAAAAGTACCCACAGCCTTTCAGTGGAAATAGGAACCGCAGGAAGTCATTAGGTGTTCAGCAAAAATAAAAGGGTGTGCTGGCATTTACAATGGAGTGGGCAGACAAGTCTAACCTGCTGCTGTTCCTTGGCTGGCCTGTTTTTTTTTGCTTTACGTGCTCTTTAGGTGAGATCACGTTTCCGGAAGATGGTATTGTGTCCGTGATTTCTGAGTAGCACAAATGCACTCCACGGAGAGGGAGGGGAAAAACCACATTTATTTCTTCGTTGTTCAAGATAATTAAGAACACCTTAATGACGACAAAAAAATTAGCCTCCACCAAATCTGCTGGAATCTGCTTTCGGAAATGAAGATGTTAATGACTTGCGTTTTAAGTGTTTGGTAATCCATCCTATAAACTTAAGCAAAATCGTATAGCATTTTTGCCATTCCAGTACCTTTCCCCCCCAACATTTTATAAATGGAGCTTTCTGTGATTCATGCAGGGAAGCCTCAGTTTAGCATGCCAGCCTGTGGCTTAAGCACATCTGGAATTTCTCTCAATCTTTCAGTGTAGCTCATTATTTATTTTTTAAATGGTGGGAAGCAATTCTGAAAGACAACCACGAAAAAGAACATGCTGGAATGAAATGCACATGGAATACCACACTTTTCCTGTAATGTTACATACAGGTAGTCCTTGACTTATAACTATGGCGTACCTCCTTGACTTTATGTCTTATCTCCTGTTCCAGACTGTTGCAAATGTCCTCCTTAGCGCCAGTTTTCTCCAGCAAGCAACCTTGACTCCAGCATATTTGTTACATTTCCAAAAAAAAAGGGAATGGGGAATACGAGTTTGCAGAGAAAGCTAGCTGAGTTCCTGTTAATTCATAGATTTGATGAGTTTCATTCTGGGTGAAAAATTGGAGACTTGAACAGTTAAAGCACACGGGCAGTTAAACTAAGAACATCTCTCTTGATCAGAGCAGTGGGGACCGAGTCATTAATTCCACTTTCATGTTTCCAGGTTAGAAAGTAACTGTAGAAAATCGGACGCTTGGGAAGTATAGTACAGTTCCTCCTGGTGTTTTGGGCTACACGTTATGAACCCTTTCTGGAGCATGTCTGCAAGTTCTACACGCAAGGTAGCTTATCAGCTGTTCATTCCTCTTTTTTTTTTTTTCGCGTTTTGAGCTATAAACTTCAGTCGTTTTAAAAATCGTAATACCTGTGTAATTAAGTAGAAAGCATAATTTTAAAAAAATAGACTCTTCAGTCCTATAATCCCAGAATGACCTTCTTGGACATCTCTTTCTTCAGAGGAGAATTTGCTTACGTGGGCTTCTCCCATCCTTTAGAACTTCGCCAAGAGTTTTAAAAAAAAGATCTGGCAAAGCAGATAGGTTGATAGCGACATTCTCATTAAAAAGTAGACTAGGGTGTCTTGTAAGGTAATGCCATAGTTAGTTTATGCATAGAAACGTTCAATGAATTTTGAGTCGTTGGGGCCTGTTGTTAGTTGCGAAGTCGTGTCCGACCCATCACAACCCCATGGACAATGTTCCTCCAGGCCTTCCTGTCGTCCACCATCCCCTGGAGTCCATTCAAGCTTGCACCAACTGCTTCAGTGACTCCATCCAGCCACCTCCTTCTCTGTTGTCCCCTTCTTCTTCTTTTGCCCTCAACCTCTCCCAGCATTAGGCTCTTCTCCAGGGAGTCCTTCCTTCTCATGAGGTGGCCAAAGTCTTTAAGTTTCATCTTCAGGATCTGGCTTTCTAAAGAGCAGTCAGGGTTGATCTCCTCTAGAACTGACTGGTTTGTTTGCCTTGCTGTCCAAGGGACTCGCAAGAGTCTTCTCCAGCACCAGAGTTCAAAAGCCTCAATTCTTCGACGCTCAGCCTTCCTTACGGTCCAACTTTCACAGCCATACATTGCAACTGGGAAAACCATAGCCTTGACTATACGCACTTTTGTTGGCAGGGTGATGTCTCTGCTTTTTAGGATGCTGTCTAGATTTGCCATAGCTTTCCTCCCTAGAAACAAGCGTCTTTTAATTTCTTGGCTGCAGTCCCTATCTGCATTGATTTTGGAGCCCAGGAAAATAAAATCTGTCAGAAACATTTGCAGTTCCTTCAAGGAGGGCTTGACAAGCGATAGATCATTGTGCCTTCCTTGCCTTCTGTCTGGAACCACAGCGCATCAAGAAACTATGTGCTTTAGGGAAAGAAGATCCATTTATTAGAAACTAGGTATCACCGTGCTGTTGAGATTTCTCACCAAGCAGAGAGTGGAAGAAATGTGGTGTCATTATTTTTGATGACTGAGATTATTTGGTGAACCAAATATGTATGCTGATAAGGGTTAGCTAGCAAACTTGGAAGACTTTTCCCAAGGAAAATGGTGGTAATTATTTGATCTTCCAAGGGACTATTATAAAAGTCAGATGCATGGGTATTTCAATAGGACTGACAAAGAGGAATGATCTGGAAGGATATATATTCTCACTGAGATGGATCATTATGTCTCAACTTTTTCACACGAGCATCTCGCTTTTTCCAAGAACATAGAAACTATGTTTCCATAGCCTAACTATGATTTGCCACCCCTCACGGGATCAGGAAGAATCTTCCACGGTTTTGCTTCAGATCAACATTTCAATTTCATGGGCAACTTGTGAGGTTGTTTCTTTCTGCTGTGAACACAAAACATGAACATGGAGCCATTATAAGATGTAGAAGAATGCCTGATGCTACCATTCTCAGTATTTGCTGGCACATATAGCTTGTTTCTATTTTGTCTCTCAAAATGTCATCTTACTCAAGGGTGAATCCTGTTATTCCATCCATGTGGAAAGTCTAAAGTAAGAACAGAATTGCATTCTCAACAAATCTTTTTATTTTATTTTATTTAGTTTTATTTCACCTATTTTTATGCTGTTCTGTGCACTTAAAAGAAAAATGTTGAATAAACATGATGCTATTTCTGTACAAATTGCACTGTAAATTAATGGTGAGGGAAAAGATGCTGGGCTGATGTGGTTTAACTAAAATTCAACACAATTGAACAGCAATTCAAATTCTGAGCTTTACTTCTCATTCTGCTCACAGGGGGTAGTTCTGATACTGCAAAGTTTGAGGAGCCTTGTAATGTACAGATTAAAATTTGGGGTGCTGGCAAGATAGCAAAGTGGCAGCATACATTGTAAAGAGCTCTGACAATTCCTTTGGATATTTCTGTTTAACCCACTGCAGTAGGTAAGCCTCTGTTAATTACTGTTCAAATCCAAACTTCCCTGCCAGCAACTGTCAGATGGGGAATGGCTCTAAAAATAGATTTCCCTAAAAAAGAAATACATAGAGATAAAAAGAAGGCAAGTATACAACCTCTTCCCCTCCCCCCCCAAAAAAAACACTCTGAAGTAAAAATGATGAAAACACTCTGAATAATAGAAAAAGGACACTGATCCATAGCAATTTACACTTGAAAACTTCCTACCTATCAATGCCTCTGTAACTGGTTCAAATTCTTATGTTTTGTCATCCAACACTGTTAGATTAGAAAAGTGAGAAACTTACACACCTGAAGGAAAAGTGAGCAATTTGAGGCCAGCTGGGTAAAAATATCTGAGATCTCATTCACTGAAACTGATGTGGAGCTGCTAGCTAAGAATTGGTTGTTAACAGCTCAAGCTGTAATCTCAATCTATGACCAGCTGAGGACAATTAATAATAAGATTGTTGAGCTAAAACATCTCTTGGATCAGAGAAGTTGGACACATAAAGATTTGCTGTCCGACAGCACTAAGATCCAGCTATATACAGATGTGAAGGGGAAACAGAAAACCAGTGCTGTTGTGGATCAATCCTCGGACATTAAGACTTCAAATAACTGATGTTTCTTACAACTGCACAGACTCGTACTTTTTATTGCTAATAACCAATAAATTAAAGTAGACAAAGAGAGCTGGAATATTCTCCCTCTCGCAGATTCTTCAATGCCCAATGCTCCTTCGTGATCTGGATGGGCTGCCCTCCCTAGCCAAATATATTAAATTGGTGTGTGTGCCTTTAAATTGACACCCTATGCCTTCATGTTCATCAGAATGAAGCATTTTCTGAACAAATTTGAAATAATTCCTATTAGAATTTATTGTTATTGAAACAAAGATTCAGTCTCCATCTCGGGGAGTTGGAGTTCAGTTCACAACACTGAACAGTGCTGACTTCCTGCAAATGATAAGGAGGACCGATCAGTCAGTGGCTATCTGTTGAGACTTTGACAGTGTCATATGTGGGGGGAAAGTCTCAAGGCCAGCTGCAATCAGACTTTCTTCTCTGATTGAAAAGACGGACGAGTTAGCCCCTCCCTCCATATCCAAGAATGGACTTGTTTCCATCTTAAATAAAATCCAGAGCTCTTAAACAGCTGCCAAATCCTCAGCAGAGACATAGTAAAACTGTTGCCCTGGCCTTTAGCAGAGAGAGACACACAACCGATTTATTCACTTCTGTGCCTCAGTCCCACACAAAGTTTCAGTTGTTTCTATTAGAAAAAAGAGGAGGTATAACAGCAGACCAGTAACTTCTGATATTACTGATCAAACTAATTCTGCAACATCCTACGCTGTGGGATGTCATTTTATTCCTTCATTAAAAGAGCCTTGAGAGGTGCAATGGTTAAGAACGCTGTACTTAAGTAATTAAGTATTCAGCTCCCAGCTGCCTGCAATTTAGCAGTTCGAATCCCACCAGGCTCAAGGTCGACTCAGCCTTCCATCCTTCCGAGGTAGGTAAAATGAGAACCCAGATTGTTGGGGCCAATATGCTGACATTAGAGAGGGTTGCAAACCCTGATAGGCGGTATATAAATACAGTGCTATTGCTATAAATACAGTGCTATTCATGGAAGTGAAGAGAACTTCTATTTATTCACTGACTTGTCACCCCAAGAGTCAGACCCAGGCAGGAAGTCTTCTTAGACCTTCCTGCTCCATTGAACACTTCTTTGCTATCAGACTTTTGCTCCACAGACGATACTGCCAAAGTCTCAACTGGTAGCCATTTGGGGTCTCTGCTAAAACTACCCCCCTTGCACTGTGTCCTATTTAAATCTCCATAGATCTTAGATGTGCCTTCAATTTTATCTCTAGATCTAAATTATTGGAGAAACTCTTCCTTAATGGATAGATTACTTGTTCTTATCTTCAAACTCCATGAAAATTCCCAGAGGAAGGCATAATATAATGTGCATGGACATTGCACCAAGGAAATCCCCATCAAAAGAGATGTGAAACAAGGATGCATTCTATTTCCCCTCCTTTTCAATCTATTCATCAACAAACCAATTGAACAGTCCATCTCGCCATCCACCAAAACTGGGAAACAGACACATCTCTGTTCTTCTACACACAGATGATGCTGTGCCCCTCTCTCAGACATAGATTGGCCTGAAACACCACTTTATACACTAGCTGAGCACTGTAAAAAAAAAAACTACCAGAAATTAACTATTCAAAAACCAAGGTATTTGCCAAGCACCCTAAGGAACATGGCTGGTAGCTAAACAACCATCTATTAGAATAAGTTAAGACCTTCAAATGCCTATGGATTGTTTTTCATGCCACGGGCAAATCCCACACTTACTTTGTCATGTTAAATGTGCAGAAAACAGCTTCAGCTCTATATCTTTATATTTGTCCGAAGGAGTCTAGCCTGTACCTGCAATGCTTAAAGTCTTCTAGGCCAAGATCCAAGCTCAGCTTCCCTTTGGAATCAAGTTGAGTCCTTAGAGATAATTTCTTTTCCTTGAAAGACTTTAATCTAAGTTTTTGAGCTCTATCTTCCAAATACACTGCTCCATTCCAAATGTGGTGCATTCTCATAAAGCCAACCTATTCAAAATAAATACTTCTGCCTGGATTTACATCCTCTTCTATTGTCTTAATCTTCTTTTTTTCAGCTGCTTGCCCCCCTTTAATTATGACTCTCACCTTCCAGTTTCTCTGGGGTCAGGCAATACATGAAAATTTAAAATCTTATGGCTTCTCATGGGCAGTCATCACCCTGATGGACTATGAATGTGAACTAGCCAATCTTAAACAAGAGCCACTGACTTAGAGCTGCAAACCTATTTGTCAATCTTCTCCAGAAGCATCTTTCTGAGCCACTCTGCATAGTTACTTTACCCAGCCAAATGCCCTCAGCTGCATAACAACCCAGAAATTCAGAAGGTCTTTGTCCTTAGCTAGATTCAATGCCCTACCAACAGCAGTTATTGAAGGGAGATATCAAAACATCCCTTTTGAACAGAGATTGTACTCATGCAGTAAAGGAACAATTCGAACACTGGGACATGTTAAATTGCTGATGTTGCTGATGCTTGCCAGGAATTACTATTTCCACTCATCACCAAATATTCTGGTTGTTCTGATCCTTTCTGTCTCAAATTGCTACTATCAGACCAATCTAGTTCTAGTTTGATGATTACAGACAAATACATTAAAAAGTATACAAAACACCACAATTTCTCTTCAAACAACTCTTAGATATTTTCTGTTTGGAAACATTTCAAATGTAGCTGTCCATTTTGTTTCTACTTTTTATCAATGTTTTATATCCTTGCTGTTGATTGAATCTTATTTCTGTCTTAATTTCGTTAACTGTCAGTTATTGTAACAATACAGAAAGCTGTCTGGGTGAGTTTGGGCCACTCACTCTCCTTTTTTTAGTCCAACTCATTTCACTGGATTGTTGTGGGGGAAAATAGGAGGAAGGGATATTTGATATGTTCACTGCCTTGAGTTATTTATAAAGTAATAAAGGCAAAACTTTGAAAATCTAATAAATAATAATATAGATACAATATAGTCACTGTAATGGGATTCTCTTTTTTAGCTTTGAAACCATAATCACTCTTCATGTACTGTTCTTCCTTATGCATTATATCATTACGTTTTCTAGGTGCAATAATAATAATTAAATCTTTTCCATAGGTTTTAGTATTATAATTGGTTCTGTATATATCAGATCTGTTACTTTACTCTTTTGCTTTAATATTTTACCATTCTTTTAATCATTTGGGACCCTTTTGTTTTACTGTGCTGGACAATGACTGAAATAAAATGTAAAAAAATTCAAACAAGGAATTTTTGGTTTTATAATTAGTGTTGATTACAATTCTCTGGAAAGCAAAATATCATGCAATGCATAGAATAAAGGATACAATAGTTTCTTCACTGTTATCTCGTTGGATTGCCTTTAAAAAAAGGAAAGATGCATTTCATTCTTTTACCGTGTTCTGTTACTTTAAAAAAATATATGGAATGCCTTCATAGAAACTACCGTAGTTGTTACCATTTTGTACAGAATTTTATTAAATGTGCAGGTTGCCATTATGGGTTTAATTTATATTATAGTCTAATATAGGTTTTGCTTTCTAAAAAAATAAAAAACTGAACAAAGTTCAGTAATTCAATATTTTAATTTGTATTAATACAATTTTTTTAAAAAGGAAAGACAAAAATCAAAGGTCTTTCTATTTTTAACCAGGGGCCAATTAGTCCATTTAAAAAAAAAAGACTAAGGCACATTTTGTTCAAATGAGACATTTTTACTGCCTTGAAGTATAGTGCATTTTAAACCAAGATTCTCTCCTGCTGTGCATTGATCAGCTATTGATTGGAGAGAGTTTGAACTACATTATCCCTGCTAAATAAAAGGCCTTGAGGATGAAGGGATGGAGGGGTGCAAAGGCCTATATAAAAAAAGCAAGCCATCCCTTTGTGGTTGGGTTGCAAAGGCCCTGGTCACTCTTGAGGGGAAAAATGTTAATTGAAAAATTCCTTAAATAGGTAACAGCTTTATGAGCTGCTTTACATAAAAGGTATGAAATCACAATCAGGCAAAAGTGGAGAAAAAGATCCTGCAACTGAAGTGGGAGTTTTCTCTCTAATGATGCTGATTAATTTCTCATTCATGGATGACATGGAGTGATGGAAATGAGTCCTTTCAGAAGAAAGGACTAATGACAACTGGACCTGTGGGTGCTTATACAGGGGAAAGGCCGTTTCAAGGGAGGTTGAATTAATTGGCTCATTGACACAGAACATTAAAACAAAAAGGTTTCCTATTGGGTGGAAAGATTAAATCCCAACCAGGAAAGGAAAGGAATATGTGGGCTTTATCAAAAGGCTTGTACACGATGATTTTACAGGGAGGAAAAATGCCAGAGAATTGGAAAGAGACTAATATAACATTAATCCCTAAAGAGAGGTAAGATTTAGCGAGACATTACAGGCTGACATCATTAGTGAACCACTGCAACATGTTTACAACAATTTTAGCTGAAGGACTCAAAATAATTTTGCAAGAATGTATTCATGAGAATCAATGTGTCTTTTTACCTAAAGGACAGTGAAAAAGTAATGTTAGAACTGTGTTGGACAATTTGAAATATTGGCAACAGCATAATGAAAAGCAAGCTGCGTTGATCTTTTTAGATTCAGAGAAAGCTTTTGACAATTTAAACTAGGCTTTCTTGTTTAAGATAAAGTGCTTAGGTTCAATACCACCATACAATGGAGAAATGGTTGGTGAAGATGATAAATTAATTTTTTGATTAGAGAACAGACAGTATCTACATTTATGGTTGTCTGAAAACCCCCTATAGACTTGTTGCATGAGACAGAAAAGAATGTTCATATAATCTGAGGTTTTAATGATTAGGGGGGGAGGAAACGAATAAGAGAAAAAAGTGAGCTTTTTTGTAATCATAAAGCAAGAGAGAACTTTGTAATTTTACTTGTATTTCTGGTAAAAAAAAAAATCAGAAATTTCTTTTGTCCTGCAGTTTTAGTTTAAATATCTTGACTTCTCTTTCTCTGTTCTCTTTTTTCTGTATATGTTTCTTTTGATTTTTATGTCCTCTTTAACATTTTTAATAAAAATTATATAAATGTATGATTGCACATGTTTATTTTCATAGAAAATCATGCAATTTAAGATGAATTAGTACAAAGAGTGTTCATGGAAGAAGTGTTCCCATCCTCTCATCTTCCACCTGCCTTTCTCTCTGATAAAGTCTTTTTTTAATCTTCAAATGAAAACCAAAATAGCCATTAACTCACAAGAAGTGTATGCATCTTTGTGTAGCATTAAGGACACAGTTTGAACACTACAGTTTAAATAGCCCCATCTTTTCTGCCTAACATCTGGAAGAAACATCTTAGGAAGGCTGCTCTAATCTAAGCCTTCTCAATGGTTCTTTTACTAGGATGAAAAAGCAATTTCTCATTGTTTTCAAAGACCTAGAGTGGCCTAAAAGAGCTGAATAAATATTTTAATCAGTGGGATTCGTGTCTGACAATTACTAACATCATTACTATGTTATAATAATAGTGTGTCAACCTGTGTGGTATTATTCATTGAATATTCCTTATAGAAATTCTGTAATGACAGGTCATCGTAATTATTTATTATCCAGAAATGGAACAATAAGAAAATTGCTTATTGCAATTTTGGACATATTAGAAATTGTTCAACAGAGCAATTCGAAATTGCTTTTTATATACATATATGTTAAACTTCTAAAGCCATCCACTTACACATGACTTAAAAATCAAATATCATATTTTTCTGTTAATAACAAAAATGCTCCTTAATGGAAACTATAATTATTGTTTACAGAAATATGTGTTGGTTTTTGCTTCTGAACACAAGTAGGAAGTTTTTATGCCTGTACATGCATCACTGGTGATTCAGATAAATTGTAAAGGTCTACAATCACATCTTTGACAGAATAACAACAGGAAGGAAGGAAGGAAGGAAGGAAGGAAGGAAGGAAGGAAGGAAGGAAGGAAGGAAGGAAGGAAGGAAGGAA
>JANHJO010010607.1:206048-225798 GCA_032468235.1 Pseudoxyrhopus heterurus
TCCCGAAGGACTCAGGGCGGTTTACAATAATTAAAATTACATAAAATATAAAAAGATACAAAAATTATTTCTAATCTTTATAATGGTTATTCTTTGGCTGTTAAAAAAACTAAAATAGGAGAGTCAGAAGCAACCATTCTAGACTTGAGTCTGAATAACCCTAAAATTAAGGTGATTAAGGCAGTGTAGATGTCAATGAAATGTAACATTTGAATCTGTCTGAACCCTATTCCCGCCATATTTTGAAGAGAAGGAACTTATGCAGCAGGGATGTATTGTCTCTCTCTCTCTGTGTTGCAGATATTCACTCTTCAAAGTAATCTGCCCCAAACATGGCACTTTCCAAATGTGTAGTCATGCTGGTTAAGGAATTCTGAAGTTGGCCCACAAATCTGGAGAGCCCCCAGTTTAGACAAGACTGCTCTAATAGTCTTATACCGTAGTAGGGCTGAGCACAGGAACATGAGGAAAACAATAAGGTTAGACAATAGATCCCATGATTCTGTTTGTAATTGTAATCAGGTATAGGGATACCCAAACAGAATTCCTATGTGTAGAAACTAATGAAATTGCTGTGATACTTCTGTTTCTGACAACTTACTACTGCAATCACTAAAAGCCACACTAGCAGCTTTAGTACACTCTATTCCCTGCATGGCAACAGTTTGCATGTACGTTGGAAAGCAGATTTGGAGAAGCAGGGAGTGACAGATAAGCTGGCCATTCATGAATGTGCTTTCTATTTATATATCTCCAATCAAAATGATCAGCAATAACATGCTTAAAGTTGAATGGCTCCTATCCAGAGTTCCAGCCAGCTACCCCAGCTTAGCAATTTTATTTCCCTCATCCTAGTTTTCAGGCTCTTCCTAGCATCCAAAAATGTATGGTCAGTCAAGAGGTTGAGTGGTGAAAGGTTAATTTTATTGACTGATTTAGTTGCTAACTTTAGATAGGAGCTATTGGCTTAGCTTATTTTTCCAAAACACTTTTAGGATTATTATTTTGGGGGGGACCAAAATATGGGGCTTCCCAGACTACGGTGGTGTCACCAACTTGACTGTCATGAAAGAAGTTTGACCAATTTCAAAAAGGCTATTTTGTTTTAGTAGCTCCATTAGAGGCTTAGTTGGTCAATACTTCCAATTGTTGCATGGTAGAACTATTTTCCCAAATATTGTCCTTTTAACTCAGATGATTACAGAGTGATACACACATGTACATGCTACCACAATTATGATATTAAAAGCCACAATCATGGTACTGAATTAACCATTGATTGCTTACACAAATACCAATGTATGAATAAGACAATGTGATTCAATTGGCTTCGTCATAATACTGATTTAATTCAAGAAGGAAATGATCCTATGATTATTTTCAATAATTACATTTTGAGCTCTCACAGCTCAGCTCATGGAATTTAAATTATCTGAAATTTTTTTATGTTCACAGATTTGGCGAATGCGGGGGTACAGAAGGGGCCTGCCATAAGGAGTTATCAAGATCTGAAAAATATGGCTTTGTTTGCCAAAGACATCAGAGTTCTCCCCAGCTTGACTGCCTCAAACATATGGGAAGTAAAACGCCCCAAATCCAGAATTAGCTGGAAGCTACCAAGTTTGAGAAAGAAGCTACATAAGTTCTTCCTTTGGGGGATTATTTTCCTGTCGTGCAAAGCCAGAATAAACTATTTGGCCTCTTCCTGGTCCTTCAGTTATTGAAGAACAGGACAAAGATAGACACTTTGGCTTGTATCAAAATGCAAGCCATTTCAGTCCAAATGTTATATGACAAATGTCATCCTTATGGATTTCTCTATTACTAAGCAAAGATTGTTTTCAAGCTGTTTTTGTTTTTCTCTCAGATCTGTGTGCTTTCCCATGCGTCATGAGTCAAATACTTGCTTTTATTGCTCAAAATAATTTAAGATAGTTGAGGCAAAGGGTACATCTAGTAAGTGTGCTGAGTGTGCGCTCAATATATTGGTATTTACAAACAATAATGATGGGCTATACATTCTTGGGAGTATTAAAAGTCTGAGATTCATTAGGATGTAATTAACCCCAAATTGGTCTTTAATCTGCAGAAATCCCCTTTGGCTGATTAGTATTACTATTATTTTGAAAAATATTTTCAAGGAATTGTATTTTATTAGTAGTAACAGAAGTAATAATACTAGGAATACCATTGCTACAGGAATTAAAAAAAGCATTGCAGTCTTTCAAATAGAAGATATTCCTTGAGGCCATTTGCCTAAAAATGAGAAAGTTCTAATAGATTGTAGAATAATTATTTTGTTACTGGGATCACAGTTTGGTGACTGTGGTTTCATTTGCATGTTGGTTTTTTTGTTTCTCTGAGTTCTGTTTATTTAAGTAATTGTCATCTCCTTTCCTGTCCTTTCTTGACCTCAGGAAACAACATTATTGAAAAAATAAATCTTGTTTCCATTTTGGGATTTTCATTATCTACTGATTTGAGCTGCTTAGACTTCCGTGAAATGAGCAGAAAGAGAAAGGCAGGCTAAGTTGAATTTAGTCTCGAGCAAAAGTCAACACACCTTCTACTTGAAGAGCTGGGGAGGAAAACCAGAGAATGAAAATATGGCTTTTCATCTTTTCCTTTGAAAATCCTAGTCTCTTGTACCGAGAATGGTCAAGCTAAATTGTAGTTTAAAAAACAACAAACAAGATTATAACGCTTTTAAAAAAGGTGTTATTGGTGACATTTTCTCAGACCATGATCAGTAAAATTGAAAAGAAGGTGAAAAAGAAACTGGGAAACCAACATAGAGCAAAAGAGTTGGGGTGAAAATCTTTGTGGTTAACTGCTGAGCAGAAAAGAAAGAGAAAAGTAGGTAGGTAAATGAAGGATGAACAAAACAACTCATTTTCTGCCTGTCTTCCAAAAAAATAAGGGGTGGATCCTTTGAGTAGTTTGACAGGGGCAGGGAAAAAAGGCTAAATTTGAAAGTTTACAGTGTGAAATACAAATGCTTGCATTATTTAATATGAGCTAATGCAATGTCACCATTTATTTGCTATCAGGTTCCTATTAATGTTACTGTCAGGGTTCCAGGTAACAGAGTGATTTAACTTTGAGTTAAAGTTACTGGGATTTTGATTCCATGTCATCACTTTCAGTTTTGAAAAAGGGGAATGCAGAGCCAGTAGTTGGCAGTATCTCTTATTACCTTCTTCTTTTTTTCCAGATCAGCCAACAAATAGTTCTATTTGGAAACATCATTGTTAACCAGATGTCATTGACCTTACTTCCCCTCTTTTTTAAAAAAAAAAAATGTCCCCTAACAGCTGGCAAGAATATCAGCTCCAGTTATTCACTACAAACACAACTTTTTGTTTGTCTCCATATAAAGGGATCAAAAGGGAAACACTATGGGATAGATTTATTGCAGACAAAAGGAATGCGTCTTTAAGATCATTAGCCAATGGCCAATCATTTCCATAGTGATCAACAAACCATCCCAATGACCTTTCGTACCTTTAGATTTAACATCTGTTCTTCCTGAAGTAGAAATCTTTTTAACAGAGCATATTTTTCCAACCATTTTAGATACTACAATTGTATTCTTAAGGTAGCCCAAACAGTGGAATTCAGAGTTGATTTGGGGATAAGTGTTTTGGTAAAGACAAAAGACAAAATGGCAAATATTATAGCCATCTTCTGCATAAACACCAAATATGTCTCTGTGCAATATGTTATTTTTCCACTATTTTGAATTAAATATTGCTTTAAATGACTTCATTAGATTTCTAGGAGTTGCAATCTTAGCATATTTCAAGGTCATCCCATAATTCTTTCAGTTTCCATAATGGCTGAGAATTATGAAAGTTGATGTCCCATCTATCCAGAGGAATATAACCCAGAGGAAGCTTTATAACATTTTCCCATCCTGGAAAAAGAAGAGGAATATGAACTATTCTAAAGCCAAACAAGATTTCCTTACAACTGACAAGTGTTGACACCAAGCAGTCCAAACTGCCAATTCAAGCCCTAATATTCTATAGGATATCCTAAATATCTTAAATTATCAATCCTGATGTTTGAATAGGTATTTTGTTTTTTAAGAAAAAAGAATTTGCCATGCCAAGTATAAAGTAAACTGGCATAAATTTTACACATTCTGATTTTTAAAGTAGTGTTCATTTATATTATCTTAGTTATAAAGTCACTTATTCTGTGTTTGTACTATCTTATAGCACATCTTTATAATAATTCAGAAGAAATTCATGATAAAATGACAAGAAGTGACACTGGATTTCCCCACCTCCCAAAAAAACAACCTCACTGCTCTTACTAAGTTAATTTTGGCATATGTTTTCTGGCAAAGAATGGTAGGGTGTTTCATCACTTCCAGAATTGTAAGAAGCCATGGCACATTTCCATAGCCTACATTTCACATTTTAGATTCATGATATTTGATCCAATAAAATGTCCTTGTAAATTTAATTACGTTAACTGTTAGCTTCCCCACCTTAAAATGTTTCCATCGACTTGTGGGCAGGGGCCAATACTTGACTTCTTTCAAGCCATTGGCTGGTGATTTCTAACCAAGTGGCATCTAATTCAGTAGAATCTAGCTTGCAAAAAAAATGCACTCTTCCTTGTGCACATTTTTTTATCAGGGAAACCAAATCTTCTCTAATTCAGCATGGATTCAATTGAATACATTCAGTAGCCAGAAAATGTTGAATATCAAATGGAAACAAACAAATAAAATGGATGGGTGGATGGACTGATAGGATTATATGAAGTATACATGGTAGTTAACCACCTGTGTTTCCCCAAAAATAAGACCTGGTCTTATTTTCTTTTGGGCCCCAAATAAAGCACTAGGGCTTATTTTCAGAGAAACATGAATTCAGGGTGATCAGCTCGGCTGGGCACCCCACCCCCCAGCATACACACAAGAGCTGGCAAGTGGGGACCGACAGTATCCGGCAGCAGCTGCAGCTCACCATTCCCTTGGTTGGCGCACTCTGGGGCTGCACAGAGCAGAAGGCATGGAGCGGAAAGCAGGCGATCCCAACATGCAGCTGCTCAGCTCATCTGTGCTGCATGGGCTGCGGCTGCTGCCAGACACTGTCAGCCCATGCGCACTCTCTGCCTCCTATGCTGACCACCCCCACCCCCCTCCACTAGGGCTTATTTTTGGAGTGGGGCTTACATTAGGTGCATGTGTAAAAAAAACCGGGGTGGGGCTTATTTTGGGGGTTGGTCATGTTTTCGAGGAAACAGTAACTATAACTCTGAGCAGGAACAAGATAACAAGGAGGCAAATGATATACAGCAACATTTTGTCTCTGATCAAACTTGAATAAAGCAATTGAGAAGTTATATTGGGAAGAGATCCTGGGAAGGGGTGGTGTAAAACTGAAGATTTATTGAAACTTCCTAAGTCACTTAAAATTAATCACTCTCCTTTGGCACAAACTCCCTCACAGAGTTGTGAAGAACAGGTATGTATGCTCCCTTGAGGTTGTGGAAGAAAGAAAAGGTATCTAGCTAACAAATTAGGAAATATATTTATATTATTTTCCCCTTTTGCCACTTCTACTCTGATTGAGGTGGAATGTAAGGCAATATAACCAAGTAAGCCATTATCCATTTCCAAATTTGGTTGTGATATATGATTTATGTCAATGTTTGTGTTTCTAATAATTCTAATTTTTACAGCAAGCCATTCATCAGAAATCTTCTTTGGGTTTCTAAAGGACGTGTTTATATTTCTCACATGCAGAAAGCAATAAGCTAAGTTATTAAATTTTCTGAAAAGTTATAACTTTGAAGGCTACATGTTAACCAGATGAAGAATGATTCTTTTCCCCTTTCTTAAATTTTAAAAGCAAAATAAAGAGAGAAAGAAAGAAAGAAAGAAAGAAAGAAAGAAAGAAAGAAAGAAAGAAAGAAAGAAAGAAAGAAAGAAAGAAAGAAAGATTCTTTGAATATTTTATGATGAAAAAACAGATCTTGATCCCTTAACAAAAACCAATTGAAAAAAAAGAGGCAACTTGTGGTACATTAACAGCTGTCGAAAGCACCTGTTCTTTATCCTCATTACACTTCCTGTAACATTTCTGGAAAAGGCTAAGAAAATCTCTGTCTCCTGCAAAAAGCAGTGGCTTCTTTATAATGGCATTTCCATGGTAATTGACTGGCATATTTCAGCTGTGAAAGATATTTTTATTTTTTTTAAATGCTCAAAGAAAACCTTTCTTGCAACAAAACAGTAACAATTCAGTTCTCCCTGCATGATGTTCACACCATTTTATGCTGCAGCTTCCATGCACAAGTGGCTAGGGAAATCTGGCAATGAGTTCAATGGTTTCATATGTACCAGCAGTCTTTTAGCTCAGCCCTGATAACTTAATTCACAGTTTGGAAAACCTTTTGCCCTCCAGTGGTTTCTGAACTCCAAATTCCAGCATCTTTCACCTTTATCCATCCTAGGGAGATCTTTAGGAATTGGAGTTCAGCAACATTTGAATTACACATTTACCTGCCCAAGCTTAGTTTGAGTGTTTTCCTGCCTCAAGTGAAAAATGTTTAGTGGGATGAGAGTGACCCTGTCATCAGGGTATGTGAAGGGTGAGTGAAGTAGGCAAATAAAGCTCTCATTAAGCCAAACAGTCCCCCATAGGTTCCTAGTACAGTTTTGTCCTGTTTTCTAAACTACAATTAACTGTCGGAATTTATACTCATAATAAGCAAGACAGATCATTCTGAACACAATATTGTCATTCCATTTTCCCACTTGAAAAGCACTCAAAGACAAATCATGGATGGTTGGAACAGGACTGCATTTCTGGGAATTGAATGCTGCAGCTCAACTATTAGTAAGCAAAGTCCTTAATGAGGATCTCCTTTAAACTATTGTAGCAGTTCGAAAGCATGTAAAAAAAATGCAAATAGAAAAATAGGGACCACCTTTGGTGGGAAGGTAACAGCGTTCTGTGCACCTTCAGCGTTTAGACAGGTTAGCCACATGACCATGGAGATGTCTTCGGACAGTGCTGGCTCTTCGGCTTTGAAACGAAGATGAGCACCGCCCCCTAGAGTCGGGAACGACTATCACGTATGTGCGAGGAGACCCTTTACCTTTACCTTTATTATTATTATATTGATTATCCTCCCCTCATCTGGCTCTTCCAGTCATGAACTTGTGTTGAGTATTTTTGGAGGATACAAGATTAACAGATTTTAACAGATTAACAGAGTTGGAAGGTCTATACGTCATCGAGTCCAACCCCCTGCCCAAGCAGGATCTCTATCTAGGATCGAACTCACAGCCTCCTGATTGTGAGGCGAGAGCTCATTATTTAGCATGTACCTCTCAATTCTTGGGTGGTGGGGTGACTCAGTGGTTAAGACACTGGCTTGTTGGCTGAAAAGCTGATAACTTGGGTTCGAGACCTGAGTGCCATGCATTGGGGTGAGCTCCAGTTTTTGCCCTAACTTCTGCCAACCTAGCAGTTCAAAAGCAAGCAAATGTGAGTAGATTAATAGGTACCACTTTGGTGAGAAGATAACAGGTCTCCATGACCTCATGTTGACCACATAACTGTAGAAATATGTTCAGACATGCTGACTCAATGGCCTTAAAATGAAGATGAGCATCACCTGTGGTAGGATTCAGCCGATTCACACAGGTTCAGGCAAACCGGTTGTTAAATTACCCACCCACGCTATCAAAGTGGACCCTGGGTGCTGTGCTGCAATGGAGAAATGGGCAACAGAGTGGCTGGTGCAAGGGAAGGAGAAGGCCGCTTTCCCACTTTCTTCTCCCTGCTCCTCTTCCTTCCCTCATGCTGGCTGCTCCATTGGCCGTTTCTCCATTGCAGCGCAGCACCCAGTATCCACTTTGATAGCTGGGGGGGGGAGTAATTTAACAACTGGTTCACCCAGGGTCAGGTTGGCCATCGCGGGAGGCTCTTCCTGCATGTGCGGCAGAGCTGGAGGAAGGGGATGGACCCCACCTCCCACAACAGCCAACATGACCCTGGGTGAACCAGTTGTTAAATTATTTGAATCTCACCACAGAGCATCACCCTCTGTAGTCGGTAATGGTTAGCGGAGTAAAATCCACAGGGGCTCCTCCCCTTTCTACCGCTGAATCCCAAAAACATGGGATGTAATCAGAAAACTGACTTCTAAGCATGAAAATATGTCCCACATGTTTAAACCCAAATAGATAGCCATAATTCCATTTTTGTCACAAAGTTTTCAGAATGATCAGATTTTTCTAAGTCAGGAGCTGAGAGCTCCCTTTCCATTGTATAGTTTTATTTTTGGATACTATCAAGAGGCAAGACCTCGTATTTGAAGACTGCAGGTTAAAAAAAATAAGAGAAGCTAAGCTAAAAAAGATAAGCTAAACAAAATAATTCCTTTTGTTTAGCTCTAACAGTATTTTTAAAATCTAAATGCTTAACTGGTCACTTTTATGAAGTAAATGGAAACCATTTTTTTCTATCAGTTTGAATTACAAACTTATGTAGTTAAATACTAAATGTATGTCAAAAATAAAAGTGCATTTTGTTAAGGTAAGTAAACCATTGGGCGGTTTTCCACACACTTATGAAAACATTTCTGTTCATTTAAACTTTGTGAAAACATGTTGTTACAAAATTATGCCACAAGACAAATGTAAGTGGACAACAATCCTTCAACAGCAAATTGGAACAAAGCATGGCATTGTCTTTCTCAAGAGGAAATGTCAAAAGAACTCTTGCATTTGACAGATAGACAACCTAGATAAACCTGCCCAATTTCTGGATGCTCACAGCTGCTGTTCAAATAGATAACACTTCCTGGAATTAATTCAAAGCCAACCTGGGCAGCATTACACAAATAGCCTGTCAGGATCTAAGTTTATATTGCTTTCCCCTTCATTAAAACTAGAAAGCAAGGAAAGCAAGATGAAGTGTAAAACAACATCGTTGGATTAAATGGACCAAATCTAACACTAAAGGAGACAGGAGGAACCCACTTAAGTCAATGGACTTGAGCAAGATTCATCCTGGATTAGATTTTAAGCATTTCTCAAAGCATTTCTTGTGGTTGAAATAATGATGGAAGAGGCATTAATGATTATCCTCAGAATGCAGCATGAGTTGGTGAGCTATGGGTACTTGAGAGTTTTAGTTGCATATCAATTGGTATAATTTTGATCTTTTTGCTGATACAATTTAGGGGATGTTGTATTAAACTGCCATAATCTGATCAATTACACAATACTTTAAACAATCCTTGAGCTGCTGCCATTGGCTTGGAAATTGCATTTGGGTTTTCTCTCTTTCCTATGATACCAGCCAGTGGAAAAGCCGACTTATGATAACAGATCATAAATAAATGAGCTAAGAAGATGAAAGGAAAGTATTTATTTCCAGAGCTTTGAAGTTAGCTGGTTTTTAACCTTGTTACTGTTATTAGTTGTGCATTAACATTTTTTAGTCTGGCTATTCTTGCTTTTTGCTGCTGAGTCTCTTAATCATTGTGTAAAGTGAAAGTCATCTTTTCAGCTATTGTTTCATCCATTGGTTACAACTACAGGGTAAATATATCGTCTGCTCTGATCAAAATAAGGAAACTAAAATTCAATAAAAATTACATGTTGCAGTATCTCTTGAGGAATATGTGATTTACGTGTAATGATCCTGGAACTGTGATCAGGAATTAGGCTAAAGTTGTGGCTATCCTATCACAACATGCTGCTGTTCCTACATCGATGAATTGGGATGATTCTTGGTTGCTTGTGAAATATGGGCTTTCTGGATAAATGTATACTATACAGATTGTCCTCACTTAGTGACTGTTTCATACAGCAACTGTTCGCAATTACAACGATGATGAAAAAGCAACTTTGCTAGTCTGTAAAGCAAAGGACAAGTGAAGTAAGATCATAGACGCAGTCATGGTTTCATTTAGCAACTCATTTGTTTAACAACCAAGTTACCAGTCCCAGATATAGTCACTAAATGAGGACTACTTGTATGATGCTGCCTTATATTGAACTGGGCCATTGGACTATGCAGAGATTGTTTGTGCTATTTACTTTGGCAGCAGTTGTTAATAATCAGCAGATGTTTCACCACTTCCACTGAGAACCCAATGGATTTGGAAGACCGATTCGATATGGAAGACCTGTTCTCCATGTCCACTTTCATTCTGAAAAGAATTTTCCTCCTTTGGCCAGATTAGGATTTATACTGTGTCACTAAGATAGCCAACATCTATCTCTCAAAGTTCTTTTTACTTTTCTCTGAATTAAAAAAAAGTGCAGGTTTCAACGCTAGTGAGGAAATTTTATAAGATATAGATCCTCACATCTACACAAAGTGTGCAACACCGAGTTGAAAATTCCAAAGACTCCAAAGAAGGACTAGCAGTGATATGCGATTGCAGTTGTAAGATTCAGATTCCTTATCTCTGGCCATTTTTTTGTTACTGGTTACTAAATTTGGTGTTGTACAGCTTAATTACATTCCTTTGTGCAGCTATGACATCGGCAGTAATAGTAAAGGTAACATATTCATCTTTCTCATTTTCCTTCTTTTTTCTAATATTCTTTCTTCCCTTTTTAATATTCCTCCTCTTTCAGTTTCTTTCACGTGGAAAGATTATTTGGATTGTCTTCATAATCTGTTCAGAATAGTATTCACTCAGTCGAGTTCAACACGTCTCGGGGTTGCAAGAAATTTGAGGATGGACACTTTAAGTCATGTTATAGTCATGCTCTTCGTTATACTCCTTTCTGGAGGGTTTAGACATGTGTATTGTACTAGATTATACTAGAATTTAGAATTTAAATTGGAATTTAACATTTTTACAAATGTGGGATTTTAATTAGTAACAGCAAAAATATTTTTATATATGTTTGTTTATTTTTATTTTATTTTCCACTATATGTTTCTTTGGATATGGGTTAATCGAAACTATCTGGTTAAAAATATATATAAAGAAGGATCCTTGCAGAAGACAAGATCAGAATTTCTTTAAGTTTTTTTCTTTAAAGAGAGAAACAAGATTATGCATGCACCATACCAAAAAAATGAGGCTACAGGCATCCATTTATGATCCATATTTATTGAAAAATAAATCCTGTTTCACTTGTTACATTCTGTATTCTGGTATAGATAGACTGATTAAACACTATTTCAAACCAAAACAGGATTGAAAGCAGCATGATAGTATATAGAATGTTTTAGAAGTATGGCAACAGGAAAGCCTTTTAATTGGGCCCCTATTAAAACTAGAACTCAAAAGCAACATTGAAGGATCCATTGTGTGAAAGCAGTGTTTAGTATGTGCTTTACCCACCATTCTGTAGTCAGTTTGTCATCACACGGTCTAGTGTTAGGCCTTTCAGAAAGTTTCCAGAAAGTGTTCACTTGTTAGGTATTAGCAAGAAATTGAAAGCCATAAAAATTTTCCAATAGGTTAGGTCTAATTCATTCCAATGCTAGTCTTGAGATTTTCTAATAAACTAGGCACTCAAGGAGTGTTTTTGCAGGTAAAACCCCAAAGCCCAAGTTTTTTTAAAAAAATTCTACACATTGAATAAATAGCTATATTCCATGAATGGGCACGTATTCATGTTCCACCACCAAGCCTGGAAAAATTCTAATTGAATGCTTGTGTAATATACATAAAATCATAGAATTTGGAAGAAGCCATAGAGGTCATATAATACAACCTCCTGCTCAGTGCTTGATGTGCTTTTTTGGCCAATAACACTCATTTAAATGTGAGAAACTATTTATATTATTTATAAAACTTATCTACCCAACCCATTGCTGAATCTGTTTGCTTTCTCAATGGCACCATAGTTCTATTATAGCCCTGCCCTTTCATATGGCCCTTGTTTTGCTTTTCAGTTGATTACTATCCTATGGAAGCACAAAAGGATAAGGTTTTGATTGCACTACACAGCTACCATCTCGCCTTCCTTGATCTCTCCAGGGCCCCTACTGCTAAGGCCTTTTACATTCTAAGGTTAATTAGTAATGAAACATAAAATTTCAAACTGTAAGAAAAGGAGTGGCAGAATCTGGGGGCGGAGTTAAAAGAGAGATCAGCCTAGAATCCCTACAGTCATAAGCAAACTAAGCCCAACCTCCCTTGAATTCCGTTGATATTTATCTAAGCCCAAGCAGGTGCCAGTTAGTTCCTGTGCATAGGCATGATTAGCAATAAATCAATTTAATTAGAACTTCACATATGGACCTGATCTTTCAGGCCTAACACATAACTGCCAACATTGTTTTCTTTGTACCAATAGCAGCTTCTCAACTGTGAATGTGAAGAAGTGTTTTGCAAAAAAAAAAAAAGCATATGCCTTGGATATCATTAATAATATTTATTTTGGAAAAATATTTTAAAAATGAATTTCTTTATTAACAAAAACAGTAAAAAAAAACCTCAAATAACATTTTGCACAATGTTTCATAAATACATTATATACAAACCAAAAAAAAATAGTCACATAGACCCGAAGTGCCTTTGTACATATTTACCAAAAAAATTAAATTATTAAAAAGAATCACAAAATACCCCAGCTTTACAAATATCCTGAAAATAATTTTTACAGATTAAAAAAAATAACACACTTTCTTTCCCCACCTAATAAAAACACATTTTAGTATAAAAAAAGGACAGTAAAGGCAGTGTCTGTATCTCAAGAATCAACTGGCTCATAGAATCCAAAATACACACTCCAGGCAGTGCACACTTCTTGTGTAGGAATTCAGTCCGTTCATTTAAATACATATAGGGAAAAAAATCAACTGACCATAGTGCAATGATAAATCTTCATAAAAGGCAGTGCAACAGGTATCTTAGAACACAGAGCCTGACCTAGCGTCCATCATGTATTATTTGCAGTCCCTTTTGCTAACTTCAGTAGAGAACCAGCTCAGTCTGAATTTAGTTTCTCAGCAGCAGTCAGTGAAGGAATCTTTCTCCCTTTCCTTGTTCAGCAGCATTCATTGGGGCATATCACCTTTGAAAATTGTTTCAAACAACAATTTTGCCATGTCATCTTTCTTTTACACCTGCAAGAATTCAAGAGAGGCAGGGTGAAAAAAAATAATAATGCAAGGATACCCATTAAGACATAAAAAGGTATTCACTTGATCATTAGGAGAATCAAATATCCTCTCCAGGTGAGACATTTTAAGGAAAGTAGTTTTATTTCCCACCCATCCACATGTCTGCACGGACAGGATGACTAATGCGTTTTATTGGACTGAATTGGAAAGACTGGAATCTGTCCGCCAATGGCTATTGATGGGATGACAATACCATATATTATTATGGGGAAGATTCATATATCTCATGGGCAGTAATTTTGAAATTGCCCTGCTAACTCATCCTACAAAGCAAATAAACCATCATTATAGGGCTTCCATTAGAACAAACTGAGCTGCATCAGAAGGAGTGATGCAATTAGTGCAATGGGACAGATTTTCAGCCTGGGAGAGAATATATCTACCTCCGTTGCTATGATGCATTCATCTTTCTCTTCTGATATGACATACACTGACTGGTACTTTGTGTCTTTTGAAGTGGAATATACCGATTCTGGCCGTTTCCTTTCAGATGTTTCACTGCAAAGAGAAACATTCAGATGAGGTTGGTTTCGCGAATAATTTCAATACACGCTCACTTTTTGCAAATTAAAAACCTGAGCCATTCAGCCACCCCCTTCGGATACTCCCATACCTTTTGGGCTGTACTGTGTTTTTCTCTTCTGCTTCCAAATCGTATGTTTCTCCCTTAGCTTCACATCTCCCATGATCCTCTTTAACAGTGTCCTCATGCTTGAGGTCATGGACCAAATTGTAATCCACTGACGGGTATCTGACTTTGTAGCCATTTTTGTCAGCATTTTCGCTGTGGAAGTCTATTTTCTTGTTCGTATTCTTAATCTGGGTGGCACCAATGACACTTATGGAGATGTCCTTCTCTCGCTGACAGTTAGCCAGGTTGTTCATAGTCTCAACTTCACTCCTGCAGGCATCTTGCTGAGGCTGCTGCTTTTGTGTTTTCAGACGAAAACAGACCACAATGGCAGCACAGCCCAGCAAGAGCATAAGGACTAGGATAATTCCAGCACACACTGCAATCCACGGGAACTGGGAGCTCTGGCGTTCTGTGTACGTCTCGGTGATGTCAACAATGACTGCCTCTTGAGGGGATTCAGGAAGCAAGAACTGGCAGTTGAGGCCCCCATAACCACGTGCACATTCACACACGTAACGGTTGTTTCTTTCGTGGCAAGTAGCCCCATTGTGGCAGGGACCATGCTCACATTTGCTGACAGGAGTGCTACAGTTCTTTCCATTGTATCCCGGAGGGCAGGTGCAGGAATAGTCGTTGACTCCATCTTGACAGGTCCCTCCGTTTAAGCAAGGAAAGGAGGCACAGTCATCCATGTTATCGTCACAGTGCCTTCCCGTGAAGCCAGCCTGGCATTGGCATATGTAGGAATTCGTAAGATCCACACACTGAGCTCCTGCAAAGGTTTGGAGAGGACAATGATAAATAGGAGGAACTAGTCATAGGGACCGACAATGCTATTGATGATCTATTTTATCTATCCAGTCTTCATCTTTGCAACAAGTCTACAAAGAATAAGAGACAGGGCCCATTCAAGGTCATCCAGACAGTTTTATGGATTCAAGAAGACCAGGATTTACAAAATCAGTACCTCAAAAGCTTACTGCTATAGAGCTTTTTGCTGTTGGCTTAAAGTATTTAATTTTCATAAGAGCAGAACAGGAATGAATGAATAATCGTATTACTTGTATGACAATCAGTCTGGATATTTTTATGACTATTTTAAAGGCAGGCTTCGATTACTCTAATGCAGAGGTGGGGAACTATGGCCCTTTTATGACTTGTGGCCTTCAACTTCCAGAATTCCTGAACCCACCCTTGTTCTAATGAATGGATGTTTAGAGTATTTAAAAATCAGGTTGCTTATCTGGCTGCTTTGAAATGTTGGGGGGGGGGGGTTGTACTTGATTAATATAATATTGTCTAAGCAACTAAGAGTGAAATAAGTGACCAACAGTCTTAGAATAAAAGCCTTCAGGTTATTTTAAGTACACAACAGAACCAACGTGGCAACACATATTCTGAGCTGGGCCACCCCAGGCTATTTTCATACACAACAGAAAAAATGCTTTTTTTCATACATGAAATGAACAAATGAAATCTCCTCAAACATTGCAAAAATAAGATTTTCTTTCCCACCTCAATTTCTTGTTTTCTACAACCTGTTCCCATAACTTTCTTAATTAAAGTGGAGCTTAATGTGTTATGGGAACATTAAAAATAGGCTAATTCAGTCAGTTAACTAACTCCAAAACTACATTTAGCCTAAATCCGATCCACTGTTGAAAAGGGATAAAGTATTTCCTACCAACTGCTGGTGTGAAATACCAAATCCTCGTCAAATGCCGTATTTTGCACAACTACTCCATAAAGGGTGGGAGAGCATGTGCCCCTGAAAAAGCTAACCTCTTCTTCACAGAAAACTCCATAAATGTTATCAGCACACAGTATTCCTTCCAAACACTCTGACTGAAGTACTTGAGCTTCCCCCTTTGCTGCATCTCTAGGCAAAGAGAAGGGAATACAGCTTTGACAGTAGCCTTTGGGTTCAGGTCTCAAAGTCCCAAGCAAGGGTGGGATTCTGCTCTTCCCAGATTTGCTATGAGAATCCACCAGCAAACTTGTGGACAAAGGGTCAACTGACTATAAAGATTTTCAATCAACTAGGTCATAGTTATCCTAATGGTGCTTTTTCCAAAGGCAACTGGACTTGGTTTATTTTTCCTTTGAAAACATTTTACTTCTCATCCAAGAAGCTTCATCAGTTCTTGGATAAGAAATGAAACATTTTCAAAGGGAAAAAGGAAAAAAAGAAAACCCAGTTGCCTTTCAGAAAAAGCACCTTTGGGAAAACTTCCAAATATGAAATTTTCACCCATAGATTAAAATGGAGCATTCAAGAAAACATCGTTACTACCTGCTTTAACTGAAAAGGATAAACTGACTCATCAAGTCGGTGTCATTGAGCCTGGTACTTCGGGATCAGCTGACACAGCCAGTTTCATCACCAACCAGATGGACTGAGACTCCAACATCTCTAAGCGGGCATCATGTGGGGATTTGGTGGCATTAGGCATCATGTTTATAAGGACTGTATTTTTGCTAAAGAGGGCTATGCCCTGCCACCCTACAAGGGGCTCACTTAAATGGAAATTTCCACATATGGGTCTTCAATCTTACAAACAGGATTTCAGGCTCTTTTGGCCTTATTTCACATATAGATTGATAAAGGTTACAGGCTTTCAAGGTTAGGTTAAAGAACAGCAAGCCTCTCGGATTAATTCAGACCAAAGTTGAGGGGCAAATTTTAGTCTGGAGGCACACTACTCCACAATGACTGGATCATTCCAGCTGGCAATCATACAGATTTAAATTTTCAAATTAACCTTTTATATCTATGTTTCTTTTTGGATTCTGCCTTTAACTTAGTTTAGAAAGGAAAAAATAAAACAGATGTATAACTCGGCTTTCCTGAATCTGATGCCCTCTGACTGTGTTGAACCTCATCTCCCATAATCCCTCAACTAGCATGCGCAATGGTGGCTGAACTGGGGAATTAAAAGAATTGAAATCCAACATGACTAGAGGAAGCTGGGCAAGGCAGATAAATCTTCTCGGAAATGTTATCATGGAAATGCCATTCATATTAAATGCACCCTCCTTCTCCTCACGAAATGCCAAAGTAAAATTTCTCCAAACAGGGGGAAATTGAGTTGGTGTCTTTTCTGTTCTCATCAGTTTCCCAGTTTTATAAAAAGCTGCACAACAGCTTCAGAATTGTTTAAGAATCACTGAAGAGTGTCAGGCTTACTCTGAAGACCACACACTCACAAACTGTTGCTTCTCTCCCACAGAAACCAGTGTGGCTTAGCAAGCTACAGCGCTGCTTGGATCTCTCTCTCTCTTCCTCCATTAAATCAAGACCTCCCATTATTATAGTATGTCAAGTGAACTGCAGTGAGAAGTTTACTCGCTTCCCTTTAGAAGTTAAGTGAACTGCAGCAGGAAGGTCATTCACTTCCCATGGACGTTTAGGGCAAAATGGCCATTAACTTGAATGGGTGATCAAATACAGGTACCGGTTTGGCTTACCATTAGCACAAGGACTGGAGCTACAATAGTCAATTTTCTTTTCGCAGTTAAATCCAGAGTAACCCACGGGGCAACGGCAACTATATCCACCTTCAGGGTTGTCTGTACATCGTCCTCCATTGAAGCAAGGCCCATCGGCACAAGTCATTGCACCCAGCTCACAGTTTTTACCATAAAAGCCAGGTGGACAGGTACAGGAGTAGCTGTTCTCAAGGTCCTGTTGGAAGAAAGGCCCATCCTGTTTAGCAATCTTTACTAATGTATCTTAACAATTGGGACAAAGCCCTCTTTTCAGACTAGTCACAGCGGTAGCATTAACTTACAGTACAACTTCCTCCATTCTTGCAAGGGCTGACATCGCATTCGTTGATTTCAATCTCACAATTGGAACCCGTGTAACCAGGACGGCAAGAACAGGTGTAACTTCCTTGGCCCGTGTTGGTACAAGTGGCAGCATTTTTGCAAGGCTTATGGTGTGTACAGTAATTTAGATCTGTGGGAGAAGTTACAGACAAAAAGGTTACATCCAGAATATTGCTTGTGGCTCTACAAGGACGTTACCTACGTTTAGTTTAAGAGAGATCCAAGCCTAAGAAAACTGGACTGCATAAAAGTTACCAACGATAGAACTTACCCTGGTTACAAAAAAGGCCGCCCCATCCTTCTTGACAATTGCACTGCCAAGGTTGTTGACAGGTACCATGAAGACAGCCTGGGTATCGGATGCATTCATCACAGTAACGCCCTTGCCAACCAACACGGCATCTGTGAAAACAAATTTTAAACAATTTTAGTCCAGGGAGTCCCATCACAAGCTGAAAATTATTTAAATTAAAACTAAACAAAAATCAAACTTAAGTAGTGTACTTCTTACAATGTTATTGATCTTACTAAGCTCAGAAGCTTTTTCGCTACCTGAAATACTTCTTAGGTATGTGAACAAGCTAATCTCTTTGATTTTTGTTGTCCTTATTTCTGAGTTCAAGTTCCTTTGCCGGTAGCCTTGATTTTTAACCATCACTTTTATAAATCACCCTTCTTCCAAGACGCTAAGGATGCTAATCCCATTTAAACTCCACATTAACTCTGCAAAGACGATTATGCTGACGGAGAAATTGATTTCCCAAGGGCCACATATTTTTATAGTTCATCAGAGAGGCATAGACTTCCCTGCTCCAAACTAAAACACATCCATTCTCTCCTTGATTGAGTTATTCCAGTAATCACACCCATAAACCGCCATCTAATTATTCCATCAAATTAATTATAATTCTTCCATGATTTCAAAAGGCTAGATACAAGGCACAGTGCATCCATTATGTTTGAAAGTTAATGTGCTCCTACTAGACACTAAGCCCCATTCAACTTCTTCCAAATATCCATAAATTCTGGAGTGGTGCTTTGGCTCCCTCTTATTTGACTTACACAGACATTAGGTTAAGAAGTAAAGCAGGCCTGAAAATAATCAAATCTGGGATTCTCAAATCAAGTTTGCCGGAGGAAGGATGGAGCGGGAGCAGAAGGAGAGGTCTGGAAACTTACTTGCACTCTCCAGGCTTGTCACAGAATCCATGTTGGTCATCACAGCCTGGCAAGCAAATTGCTGCAAAACACAAAGAAACCAAAATATATCCATAAGCCTTTTGGAGCCTTGTGAGCTTAGGTCAAATTCTTTTTCATGACAGTCGAGTTGGTGACAGCAGCTAAATGAATCTTCGGAGCTTGCTAAGAGTAGTGATCGTGCTTTTGTAACAGGGGGCTTTACTTATCACTAGGAATGAACATTCCCTTTAATGCAGTTGCACACAAACAAAAGAGAGCACACAATGACTCCTTTCCGCACAAACTCCCGCACAAAATCCCATCCGCCTTTTCTTCCCAGTAAGGGTCAGAAGTCCTATTTCCCCCCGCATCCCATTCAATACCAGAGCTCCTCCTCTTGGTATCCTCAGCATCCTCAGCAAGTATAAGAGAGAGGGAGAGGGAGAGAGCATGCACGGATAAGGATAGACAGCTGGTGTGCAGGGTGCCAGCCGGGACAGCTGCTCCATTGTCTATTCTCTCCCAGCAGCTGCCCCACTGCAACAATAGCCCAACTCCTTACAGCCAATCAGAGCCAAGATGTGCTTTCTCATCAGCCTATCCCTATCCAGATCTAATCTATGGCACGCGCATGATTTCTGGGCAAAGGGGAAGGGTTTTTCTTATTCAAATAATTAAGTCTAAAGTTCTTTCACACACACACCCAAAAGGAAGGAGGGGGAGTGGAGCCTGAAGAACACAGACGTAGGAAGGAGGTAAGCAGGCCAGCAGGAGGGAGGTTGGGAGCAGGGCGGGGAGGGAAGACTTCTGCTCATTACTTTGCCTGGTTATGGAACTCATTAAGCAGGCACTGTGAGTTTTAACCCCACAAAGCAAGCCAGAGACAATGACAAGCCCAGAAGGAGAAACAGAAGACGAAGAAGAACAGGACTGATCATCAGATTGTTAAAGGGGGGGGGGGGGAGAGAGATAG
>JANHJO010010608.1:0-11744 GCA_032468235.1 Pseudoxyrhopus heterurus
CGCGGAGAACCAGGCGCCGAAGGGCTTGCATTTTAGCCCTCGGGGCGGGGCGGCTGGAGAGGAGAGGCGGTGAGGGCAGGGATTCCGAACCCCGGAGTGCTTTGGCGGGAGAGGAAGGGAGGAACAGGCAGCAAAGCTCCCGGGGCAGGTGGCGGCCGCCGCCGCCGCCTTCTTGGCCAGGTGAGTTGGGCAGCAACGTCAGATCCGAGCGCCTTTGCTTTTGTTTTGCCTCGCAGCTGCTTCGGCCGAGTTTCCGCACGAGGATGCACCGTGATGACTGCCACAAAGCGGGGACAGCATCTCGGGCGGCGCGAGAGGCACCATCTTTTCCAGCAGCAGCCGCCGAAAGCTCGGTTGTAATGGAAACTGGGGGCGATGCCAGCACAGCCCCTCCGCGGAAGGGAGGCGGCGGCGACGGCGAGTTAGCAACTGCTGGTGTAGCAGAAGCCGCCGGTTTCCAAGCGGCCGCCGCTCGCCCACCGGCTCCTGCGGGGGGAAAGGATATGAATATGGATGATGGGCCAGGCAGCGCTAGTCGAGGAGGCGGCGGCGGCGGCGTGGATCCTGCTGCAGTGCCGAAAGGAGGCAGAACCGCGGCCCCCGCCCCCTTTCCCCGTGTGCCTTTCGCCAAAGATCCCAAAACAGCCCACCAGCGCTTTCTGCGGAGGAGTGTGGTGGATTCCGATCAGGAGGAGACCCCCTTTGAGCCCGCGGAGCCGGAGCAGCAGCAACAGCCCAAGAAGATCCTCATTCTCTCCAAAACCAGGCGGCTAATCGCGGAGAGGGGGAAAGCGGGGCAGAGGCCCGTGGTGGTAGAAGAGGCGCAGCCGGGAGAGGAGCCCGCCGGCCAGGTGAAGGGGGTGGCCGCCGAGAGGCTCTCGGCAGGTGACCAGGCGAAGGAGGGCGGCGGCAAGGAGGATGCCGGGAAAAAAGAGGTGCCCGAACCTTCCAAGGATCAGGGCAAGTCCAAGAAAGAGGAGGCCGAAGAAGAGGAGGAGGAGGCCGATATGAAAGCGGTGGCGACCTCCCCCGATGGCAGGTTCCTAAAGTTTGATATTGAACTTGGCAGAGGATCTTTCAAAACGGTCTATAAGGGGCTCGACATGGAAACGTGGGTTGAGGTTGCTTGGTGCGAACTTCAGGTAAGCCGCCCCCAATGTCTTGTCTGGGCTTAAATGCAGTAGGCGCTGGGGGACAAAGTGCATATGTCATCTATGAAAGCTTTGCTGGAACAATCTCCACAGTTTATCCTCCCGGAGCTAACTATAGCTCAGTGTTATCATTGGTTACATCCTTCCTCTCACCCCCTCCCCTCTCCCGGTTATGCATACACACACTCCCCCTAAGATTAACCCCTTATGTTCTGGGCTTTACTAAGGACAAACTACTTTCCAGGCTACCCTTGTTCTGTGTTTGAGATCAGCAAATTTTAGGAAATCTGCCAAATCATGGGGCCTTGAAAACCCTTGTTTTATGCTGCTATTCAGTCCTATTCTGAACTTGAACTCTGCTAAATTTAGCAGGGCAGCACAGAAAAATAATTATTTCAGAGAAGTAACTGCATTTATAATGTCATGCTGAGATATCTGCAGTATATACTACTACAACTCTTGGATCTGTTTGTTTGTAACCTTCAATTGGGAGAAATGGGAAATTTGAGGGTAACAATCCCAGATAACTCAAATGTGTTAACTTACAGAATGCCAGGATCCATGACTCCTGGTGGATTGAAATTTTGGGAAGTTGTGGCTGCTTCCAACACTACAGTGCATTCCAGCTATACTTCCCAGAAACCCGTAGGTTGCATGACTCAAGGGAAAATTAGGGGGGCATACCCTCTTTTCTGCCTCCTCTGCACCCAGTTTGTTGGTGCCAAGACTCAAGAGGCAAGTGGCAGGAAGAATGTACCGATTCCTGCTTTTAACATGTTTATACAGTGCAAGTAAAGATGGCAATATTTGCTAGCATTATATCTGTGGCACAATAAAGGTAGCTGCTTTGGAATCAAGGTTGAAATTTTGAAATCTCTTAACGATGGTGGCAATGAGGTAAGGCTGAGGGAGCATCTCTGGTGTTTGCTGGGGGGGCACCATCAGTCAATGGGCGAGTCTTCTTTTTTCTTGTAGGGAGGGGCTACTTGTGGACATGTCAGATGGGAATTGGGGGGTACGGTGCAATTTTATTTATGGTCCACAGTTCCCTTTATTCCCCTTACCCCAGAAAAATCACAAAGCAGTTCTGCAGGTCAACTGAGGAGGAAGGAGTGATTTCTGATGTTCCCTGCCAGCTTCCCACAAGTAATATAAATTTGGGAGCCAGCAGGAAATCAGAATTCTGTTAACACTCATCTTTTGCCCACCCATGGCCATTCCATTACTCCCCGTCTCCCAGCAAAGTGGCAGGCAGTTCTGCAGGTCAGCCAAGGAAGAAGAATGATTTTCAATAGTCCCTGCCAACTTCCCACAAGCAAAGTCAATGGGGAAGCCAGTAGGAAATCAGAAGTTGTTCCTGCTCCCTCTGCTTGTTTGCTTCCCATGGTCATTCTGGTGCTCCGTTTAGATGAGGAAATATTTCTGAAAGGATGACCCAACAGATCATGGGTTATGATGCTTTCAAACTGATAAATCCTATTCTTTATACAGTAGCAGGCCGTTTTATTTTGAATGTGCTGCATATAGGATGACAGGCTTGTACATGCTTATTCAGAAGTTCTATGGAAGTGAGTAAGTTTGCATACTTGAGTGAGAATAATGCAGTAATAATGGGAAAAAGCAATCATTGGTTTATTTAGACTTGAATTAATTCAACTTTAAAATAGCCTGAATGAAGAAAATTGAATGTTGATATTTCTGGAACTAGTCGCGTATATAAAGGGACTGGTTTATCACTTCTGTTTTAGACACAACAGTGCCACTTTCTCTTGTTAAAAGCTTCTTTACTTAGTAGGTAAAAGGAATGACTCATCATTAAACTTCTACTGAAATGCTGGCTGATGTTTTATTTGCTATCACAAAGTCACAAAGCTGTGGCTAATGCTTATGTTAAATTATATGAAAACATGATTGTGTGATTACTTAAGCATCATTTTTCTTCTTGAAATTCTGGTGTGTTAATGTAGGCAATATTTTCTTTAGCACAATGAGAATTTCCTATACTTTGGTGGTAATATGTGCGTATATATGATGAAGAAATCACTTGTCAGCTCTGTTTTGCTAACCCATCTACCTATAATTACGAACTGGTCCCAAGATTACCATGAAAACAGGCTGGATTAATCACATATCCAAGAGACAGTAAAAGCATCCTTGGGGAATTGTCTCACAACTGCTGTTTCTTCCAACACAATATGCATCCTTCCTGCCTGATAAATTCCTATCTAAGTAGTAATTGCAAATAAATTTCCTGTCCTTATAGATAATTATTCTTTTCCTGCCCCATTTACTTTTTGTAATTAGAACACTTGAAAAGACCAACTTCAAAACTAATTTGGTTGGCCCCAAAGCTACAAAGTTCAGCCCTTGCATGGGCTGATTAAGAGTGCAAACACAAACTTTTGTCTCTAAAGCATCTCCTTTGGAAATCAGATTAGGGCCACGCTGCAGCTTATCCTTATAATTTTCTGACCTTTTAATAAAACAGTTTAGTAGTATGAGGAATGTCTTGGATAAATTATGTACCTTGTTGTACTTCACCATCTTCAATATATCCACTCAAAAGATTTAGATGCATTTTGTTTGAAGACATGGTTAGTGTTAGTGCTGGGTATCTCATAAACTGCCTTGTGAAGATGGAAGAAAAGGAAATATGTGACTTTCCAATTTATTTGGGCTTGTTCTTACAGAATTTTGGTTTATATAATTTATATAGTTTTTATTAATTATTAGCCATCAAATTGTTTTTGACTTCTAGCAACCACATAGATAACTCCATGGACAATCAATCTCTATTCTTTCAGATCTCCCAATGATAAACTCCTCACTACTGTAACTGAGTCTGCCCATCTTGCTGCTAGTTTTCCTCTTCTCTTTCCTTCCACCTTTCCCAGCATTAAAGACTTTTTCAGAGAGACAGAAATTTGCCTAATGTGACTGGATCTCTATGGTTAGAGCCACTGAAATATTGCATGTTTCTGCATGCAGGTGTGTATGTATATACACATAAATGAATGACATAGTTCAATACATTCAGTAATATTTCCATAGTCATAGGCTGAGTAACATTATTGCACTGAATAATTGAATGTGTTTGTCAATTTCTTTAGTAAGCGGAAATGGGTTCCAGCCATGTAGAAATTATTGCAAAAGGAAGCATTTTTATTTGAAAAAGAAGCAGTCAGTATGGTAGGTTTTTGACAGTATCGCTTGGCCTTGTTTATCAGCATTTGTGCTCAAAAACTGTGTCTACCCTTCCATTAGCCCTCTGGCTACAGATAGGCAGACTCTGGAAGTACCTGGCAACAATGAAAGTCACTTTTATCCTTAAAAGTCAGGTTTCCATTTTAACATGCCAGAGAATGTTAAGGAGAGTCACAAGGCCCACCTTTCTATCCTCCTCATAAAATGTGAAACCCATTTTTCTCTCTGCTGTATGCAGACAACTCAAAAGGTCTCTCCATGGTCTCATACATTAGAAGAGGCTTGCAAAACATGGAGAAGAATCCCACTGATTAATTAAAAATGATCACAGAGCCACAAAAAGGTACCTGGGATGATAGTCAGCTGTTCTGGAGGAGACTCAGCGGTGAGGCTGGTTGGTGTTGGGGGCATTCAGCAGTATGTCTTTTGGGTGGTGGTGAATTTATTGTCTTGATAAAACCCCGGACGATCACACAAGTCTGCTTGGCAGACTGCTTGTTGTGCAGACCTTCATTAGAAGCAGGTGACTGTCAGAAAGTGACTTATGACTAGATCCTGACCTCTTAGCAATTTCATTGGTAAACTTTTGTGTGTCTTAGGAATACATGGAACTAACAATATGATGCTTTCTTTTGCATAAGAGTTGACCGAGGCAAGAAAATACTATTTTATCGGCTTCATCGTTGCATTTGGATATCTATAAATTGAGTGGGATAGTGCGTAATAAAGCTTCAAATGTGTTATTATAAATAATCTTTGTGTGCATATAATCACATAATTTTACTGACTTGTGTGAAATAGATAAGATATGCCCCCAAAAATGTAATGCGTGAAGGAAAGAATAGAACATTTTCACATGTATCTTACATGACTTTTGATGTTTTTCATAATATTATCTGTTGATAATTTTTGTTAAAAATACAAAGTTATTTCCTTTCATTATAGTGAATTTATTTAAGAACAAAGATTTTACCATATGAAACTATTTATGTGGCTACTTTAAAATGTTATTTTTATAACCATAACTCTTTGAAAACAAGATACATTATTTAGCCCTTTATCTATTTCTGAAGTTTTGTGATTCGACAGACATCATTTCTCTGTCAATACCTGCTTCTTTGAGTTCCAGTGATTGTATCTAGCCATAAACGTTTCAGTCATTCTTTTTAAACATTATCTTTGATTTTTCATTGTCAGATCTTCTCCTGATCTTACCTTTGCGTTATGTAGTATGTCCAAGATATTTAATCTTTAGCTTTATTAATAATACTTCCAGTGATCAATCTGGCTTTACTTCACCAAGAATTAAATGATAATGACTGTATGCTTATTACAATATAGTATTGCTTTCTGAAAATAAGCTCCTGTGGTCTTTGGGAAGCTATACTGTATTACAGATGAAAACTTGATCAGAATAGTATATTCACCTTTAGGAAAAAGATCTACCCTTTCAAACTTTCCTGTTGCAGGAATGAAATTCTTTGGCGTCCTTAGTGTTTTGACTTAAGAAAGCAAAAATGTAGCATTGGATAATCACAGTGTTAATCTTCTTGTTAGTCCTTCAGCTCTGGAGTTAGCTTAATACCGTGGGTGGAGAGAAATGTCCCCCCACCCCAAATTAGCACTACTATATCCAGGCTGCAACAAATCCAGATAATCACTAGATAATATCTAAGAGAGCTTTCTGTATCCTTTTGTTTTTAACAACCAATCGTCTGGATTTTTGTAGCCCAAATATGGTAACCTGAGGAAAAGACTTCAACTCACGTTTCCCTTGAATAGTAACATTGGTCTATAATTCTTGTAAACACTGCAGGGATACCAGAGAAATCCAAATAGTTATACTTAATGGCATCGCAAGGGGCTAATGTTGAGTAGCAGCAGATATTTAGGACAGGAGGCAAGCAGTTATTTGGCTGGAACGCTCATGTCCATATTTAGGGATAAATCAAGCAAAGCAGCTACATAAGGTGGTGCATCTGTTTCTGTCATGAGAAATTGGAACTGTGAGGGATAGTCAGGTCTCAGGTGGTGAGCTTAAAGTGAAATCCTTTAATAAGGAAGACCTTTCCTGAGTACAATCAAAGGATTAAATTGATAAAGAATATAGAGGGATCATTTTTTTGGAACATGAAATTAAGCTATTGTAATATTTTTTTGTTGTTGTAAGATGAAAAAGACAAATGCATTCCCCAGTTTAGGAATCGAATGTTCCCATTTTTTGAAAGCATAATGCTTAGCAGATTAAAATATTTTAGGTCTTTACCCTACTAATCTACTGTGATTATTGATCTTCTGCTTTGTTTTGTATGTCAGTTTTCCATTCATCAGGGAGGTTTCTTCATAATATTGAATTTAAGTATCTGTATATATTATTATTATTATTTTTTTGAAAAAAGCAAAGCGCTTAATTCTATCAAGCTATAGTGATACAAAGTTCTATTTATAATTGTGTGGATTTTACAACAGGGTATATAGTTCCCTTTTGTTATGTTTGTAATCAAAAGGAAGGAATCATTGTTCACTTATAGGGCTTTCTCTACAGTAAATGAATGGTAAACAACAAATTTGAGCAATTCTATTTCATCAGTTTGGATGCTGTATATTAACCATTGCAGTCATTTCCATATAGATTTCATGGGATCCCATTATTTTGCACCAATTTTACATTTTACAAAAACTTTTGGAAAGTTTTTAAAGACAACAGCAAGAAGAGTATGCTAAGATTCTCAAGTCAAGATATTGACAATGGAATCAGGCTTTTTGATAATAGAAATACTAGTTTTCTACTGTTTGTAAAGAAAACAGCTATGGGATTTGTCCCTTATGATGCAGCCAGATTGGGTATTATTTTGCAACACAAAGTAACATTTGTTCCATCAGTATTCAGTATGATATAATCATTGATGCAACCGTGATATGTTTATGGATATACATATATGTATATCGGTTCCCCCAAGCAACATATGAACAGTTGTGAGAAGCTAATGAAAGTGCCTGGCTATAGATAAGGCTATGTCTCAAGAAGCTGCACCAAAATTACAATTCTTTATCTGGAGATAAAAGTAGGTGCATCCAAGGCTCCTACAGCAGTTTCAGCAGCTTTATGGTTGCTTTGTTTTATTTATTTTATATATATTTATACCATCTTTATTATTTTTATAAGTAACTCAAGGCAGCAAACATACTTAATACTCCTCCTTCCTCTTTCCCACCCCACGATTACACAACAACCTTGTGAGGTGGGTTGGGCTGAGAGAGAGTGACTGGCTGAAAGTCACCCAACCGGCTTTCATGCCTAAGGCAGGACTCAGTTCCCTGCTTTCTAGCCTGATGCCTTAACTGCTAGACCAAACTGGCTCTCTGTTTGCAAAAGATTTATAGAAGAGAGATTAAAACATAGTAAACACTTATTTTTATATTACAAACCAGAGCTGTTCCTCAATAAAACAGTGCAGGCATCTCATGCATGTTGCAGAACTGCTCTGAGTTCCAGAGAATATGAGCTTTGAAATACAAAGCTATGTCTATAAATGCATTTTGTCATCAGAGTTGTATTGATTTTACTGCAAAAAAATCCTAACTAAATTAACTTCAATAGAGTTAAAATGCAAATGGCAAAATATAAGGGGAGAGATGAAGTTGAGAATTGTTGCTTAGATGATATATTTCTATATTGTAATGTATTGGCCGTTGCTTAAGGAAAGGATGCCATTTTGATTTTGCTTCAGGAAGCAAAATGTCTTAGGTCAGCACAGCTGTGAGTTAATACGATAATGTTTCAAGTGCTTGAATTATCGAAGTAAAATGTTTCTGTCCTAGATGAATAATAGGAAGCCTTAGAAGGAAATACAGAAGCAATCTGGGTTTAGGCTTGCTGTTCAGACAAATGATTCTTTCATGCTTCATTATTTGATATGTGTACTTTGAGTTAGTTTTTTTAGGCAAGTTTTAAAGTAATGGAACAAGTAACTTTTATCAAAGAAAACTATTTCTGTAAAAGATATAGGCTAATGGTGAATAGGTTTTTAGAAAACAAAAGAGTCAAAATGTCAATATTTTCATAATAGGAGAGATGTGATGGTTAAAAAATAATCAGCTTGATAGAGCAGAGAGTTAAACAAACCTAACACGATAACTGGAATGGTTCCCTTTTGAATCACAGCAGAATATGATATAGCTTCTGTTTTCTGCTTTTTTAATTTGTTTGCTTACTAAAAAGCAGTATTATCTGCTTTTATTACTCTAATTAATTACTGCTATTTTAAAAAAAACATTTTTAAAAAGAACAGGATATAAAGCAGCAGTTTTTCTAGAGGATGATACTTTTGAACATTGTAAATTGACTTTGCTTATATTAAACTATACAGTCACAATTGTGTAATTAGCAGTATTTCTTCCTCCCTAAATTTATCTCCCTGAATTTATCTAAAACTATTTAAAAATATATCTATTTTTCTGTAAATGTTCTTTATTTATTATTTGATTCTGATATTTATTTTTCATTGCTTCTTGAGTCTGTAAAGTATCTTTCATTTTCTATTGATTAATATCATAAAAAGTATGTTTAATTTCTAAAGTTGACTGGATTTGATTATTGTAACTATTGTGATTTGGCATATGATTTCTTATTCTGAAGTCTTGTTTTCTAATTAATTTTTACTGCTACACATTCTGGCCAGTTCTTTCCATTTCTGATACATTTTATATCTCTTCCTTCCTTTCCTGCATATTACTTGTTTTCATATTTTAATGGTATGTTCCTTGTCATATCTTAAATCTTAATTTCATTTTTTTTTAATTCTGTTGTTAATATTCTCTTAGGATTAGAGAATCCTTAAGATTTGTTTTATGCAATATTTATGTACTTATTAGATTGCTTTCATGTTATGTTTGTCATTAGACTTTAAATAGCCTACAAACCTCAACAAACAAATATGTAATTAAACAATGTTGAAAACCAATTATAATCAGAGATGCCATGATCCTGTATGTCACTAACTCAAAAATACATCCCAAAAATACACAGAAACTTCTAAAGGTTCCTAAATAAGTGTTGAAAAAGACATGTTTTAAAATCTTCTTAAATGTTAAAATTGAGAGTGCTGTCTTCGTAGGAGGAGAGCTCCTACAGAGAAAGCTTGCGTCCAAGTCATTTCTCATTGCACATACAAGGAGTGGGGTCTTTCAGCAAGTACTTTATAGAGACATGTCTTGCACAGACAGATTCTTTTTGGAGAAAACCTCAGATATAGCCAGGCTTCGAGTCATTTAGGGCTTTAAAGCATCTTGAATTGCACCTGGAAACGAATTGCCAACCAATGCAGTTCCATGGGTTGTCATGATTAACATATGGGCCACTGTATTTTAATTTTGCAGTTTCTGAGTGATTTTCAAGGACAGTCCTATGTAGAGCATATTATAATAGTCCACCTGTGAGATGATGAGCTAATGAGCGAATGTTGCCAGTACCTCCTCCTGCTGCTGACAAGAGTAAAATCCTCCTTGGCCACAGCTTTCTCTCAAGCAGCTTCATATAGATATTAAGTAAGATGAGGGAGAGGTTGGAGTGGACTTGATTTCTCCTCTTCCATGCAATCAACTGGAACCATCCACTTCTGAAGGAAGCAAACAGTTGAAGTGTACCCAATTTTCAATCATCACAGATAATCTGGAAGAATACCATGGTTGATGCTATTGAAGGCAATTGAGAAATCTACAGGGACTGATAGGGTGATTACATAATTCACAAAAGTGATTATGGACATAAGTGCTACCTAGAATTTGTGAATGGTAGCTGAAAAACAAAACCTTTATTTATCTGAACTGGAGTCAAATCATATCAACCCTAATTCTGGCTCATAGTGTATTTAGTGTGTTAATTTTATCATAACATTACAATGTGAATTGAGAACTTTTATTTTAATGTATTATTTGTGTACAATAAACTTCAGAAGATTATGTGGGAAACATTATGAAGAACCTTAAGTCCAAAAGCTGGTCACGTCAGCTAATTACATGGTCTCTTGTGGACAGTTTTGATTGTTACAGAGTTTAGTGAAGGAAATTAAAATCTAGTGTCTAGACAAACACAAGATAAAGAGATAGATTTTATTTGGCAGAAATACTTAAAGTAGGAAATGAGAAGAACATCCCGGAGGTAAGGGAGTTTACCAGAGATAATCAGAAGAAATAAGTCATGAGTCTGAGTAGGAGTATTTAGAAATAATCTCAGTAACAACTTTCATCTATTATTTTTTGACATATAGTTTATTAAAAAGGAGTATGTTAACATGAGCTGATGATAGCTAGGAGGCTTTTTCTGCATAGGGGAAATACCTGTCCTTATTCTGTGTTGTACTTTATAAGCTTCTGTGCTACATAGAGTGGAGTTAAGAGGCTCTTACTGCTGAGAAAGCCTGCATAGAATTAGTTTGGTATGCAATGTCATTCAGGAGTGTTGTTGGTATGCGTTTTAAGATTCCAGTATTTTTTTTAAAAAAAAAACCTTCAAATTCCTGCATTGACTTTGATTAGCAGGATTTAAAAATCATAAAACGTAAATAATTTTTATTTTTAATATATGCCTCTTTTGTGCAATGACCTTTGAATCGCAATATCCATGATTTCATTTCGTAAGATATCAATCTTCTGGGAGATTGATAGTCCTGTCAAAAAAAAAGATTGATATACCTGTATAAATCAATACCTCCCACCAAAATGTATGTCTGAATGGGCAGCAAAGAAACCTGAACCAGAAAACTCCCTGTACCATTGTGCCTTTAATTTTATTTCCTTTTTTCTACTGATACCTATTTTTTCAAGTTTATTTTATTTATTTATTAATTAAATTTATATGTCGCCCATCTCACTAGCAAGCAATTCTGGGTGGCTTAAGTTTATCTCAAGTTTCCCCAAAAACTGTCTGCATGTAAAACTTTGTTCTGAGAGAAAAACTAAATATGCTTCTGGACTGTGTGCTGACAGTGAGATGGAGGTGACATTAAATGGACATGCACTGCAAAAAGGATTAATGAAATGCCGTGGCAAGCAGAATGTGAAGATGAGTCCTCTGTTTTCCAAGTTTGGTATTTCCACCAGATTAATTGGCTGCTGTCCCAGGAGGTTAAGTTGGCAGTGCACTCCCATAGTGTGTCATTATTTAGTAAAAATGTTGTTTAGGCAAGCAAGCATAAATGTGTAATTTTAATGAGATGCCCTTAATTTATCTGACCTATTCATTCCATTAAACAAGTAGGTTTTTTTAAAAAAAACTTTTCCTTCTGGAATGTTATTTTCAATGGAATGTTACCACTTGAGCTGCTATGGCTCAAGTGGTAAGATAACAGTACTGCAGTACTGCAGATCAGCAGTTTGGCTGATCGAATC
>JANHJO010010609.1:1382-11764 GCA_032468235.1 Pseudoxyrhopus heterurus
CAGGAAGGCCTGGAGGAATGTTGTCCATGGGGTCGCGATGGGTCGGACACGACTTCGCAGCTAACAACAACAACAACATCCAAAGTTTAACTGGTGAGATTTCTGCAAATTGACTTCAGTTTTTTTAATGGTTCCAGGAAATATCTTAAACAATAACTAGTTAGGAATAAGCACCTGATACCTAACCACCTAGGGTTTCAATCCTATACATTTTTATTTGGCCATAATTCCCACTGAGTGCAAGAAGGTTTATTTCTAAGAGAAATGTATAGGACTGCCTGATTTTTGATATGTACTCTGCAGTTTACTTACCTCCCTTCATATTGAGGGAGGTAAATAGCATTGTTTAATTGAGTTACTCCTGTGATACAGCAAGTAATAGTAAATGTTTAACTATGAAAACAAGAGAAGAAAGGGAACTGGAGTGTAGGAGAAACAGACCAGGAGGAGAAGAATTGTCTTGTACCTATGTGTTTAATGTATTCTAAAATTTAGGGTTGTTTATTATTGTTTACAAGTGAGGCATTGAATTTCTCCTCAATATTAATGGAATAAGTCTTTTACAAATAAGTTAGATATGAAGATGGCTTTGATATGCATACATTTCTCAAACACTTAAAAGCTGTAAAAAGCTTAAATTACAAAATTAGGCACTTGAAATAGAAGAGGATGAATATGATCTGAAGTTCTGAAGCAGTAAGAAGAGAACATAATTACTGTAAATGAAGATTCAAATTGCTGTAGCTATCTGAAATTGAAATATTGCAAACTGTTATTTTAGAATCACTATTTTTATGGGCTTCATTCACACATAAATTCTAATGACTGAATTGTGGGAGAAAAAAATAGGCAAATGTTATTAAAATTCATTCTTTGATACTCTTTCATCTTGAATTCCTTCAGTTTTCATCTATAGTTTTTGGTTGAAGCCTAAAAGGCTGTTATAGGAGGTAAGAGGTTGGGTTCCCTCATGGTCACCTGTGTTTTATGAATTTCCTGTAAAATTTGTACTTAGATTGTGTAAAATGGATTTTGTTTTAATTTGTTTGAAGATGATTCAACTGAGTTGTCCCTTTGAAGCAGATCTACAAAGTAGCCTGGCACTGTGCCCTTGGATCTGTTCCTTCAATGGTATTCTAGAGAGCATAAATATAGAAGCTACTTAACTCCATTAGTCTTCTCTCTGGCATGTCAGGCACCAAGACAGATCACCTTACCTCGGTGCCTCTACTGATTCAACTGGGACGGACTGTAGTGATTCTGCATCAGCCTCTTCACAACATTTTCTCATTTTAGTAGCTACATCTAAAGATTAGATAATGACAAAAGAGCAACATGTTTCCCTTTAAATGGAAGTGATTACTTGTGACAAATGAGGAAGTCAGTATTATAAAGCACTTTGTGTAATAAATGTGGGATGCAGGAACTTAACCTTTGCTGTTAATATACCCAGGACAAGTTCTTTGTGTTGGACTTAGACTGCTAATTGATAAAGTTCATTTTGTTCCTGGAAAGAGCTTATTTAAGGAAAACTTCTATTTAAGGAAAGGGCAAGATAAATAATTTCCCACCATCACTACTGATAATCCTAACCACCACTCCCTATTTTGAAGGATCTGATAGAATAAGGTAAACTATCTCTTATCTTTTCCAACTTTGGAATGTTCACCTAAGAAAATGTCCCAGGATTGTGTAAATCATCATTATTTTCTTCAGATATTAGCTCCAACAATATTCATTATTTTTCTCCTGTTTGATGAAGTTCTATCTATGAAGTCCTAGGGGTCAGGAAAGACCCTGGAAGTGAAAAAAAATATAGCAGGTAATAGCTCTATAAAGGTCCAGAGCAGATTTGCTGAAACTCACTCATGATAACCTTTCAGCAGGTCACAGGGGTAAAAAAAAAATAGAAATAAAAACCTCTCTAAGAAGAATAGAAACCAAAATCTAATTACAGATGTTCAACTCGTATAGGATACACATATCATTTATGGAAAATAAGATTTTAAAATATAATGTAAAAATGGTAGGTAAAAAGGAAGTATTCAAATACTGTAAAAGATCTTTTGAAATAAATCTAAAACTGTAAACTACTGTGCAACAAAAATGTTTTATACAAATACAATTAATTTGTATTTCTACTTCTATAAAATTTCTATTTCTATAAAATTTGTATTTGTATAAAAATACAAATTTGTACAATTAAACTAACAGGGATGTTACTATCTGATAGCATTTTGAAATGTTCGTATACTGTTGCAGAAAATTCTATAACATTACATGTTATGGAGATGTTATCAGAAAGGAAAACCCGCTTGAAGTGACCTGGCAAACTACTAATAATTGAGAAAATAAAAGTCCTACAGATCACTTTGTAGAATGAACAATACAGAAACACATGTTCAATTGCCTCAACTTATCCATCACAACAGAGGGATAACATTTTAAGAGGAGAACTTATTACATCTTTTGTCTAGTAGAACTAAGAGGAAAGCACAACAGCAAGGCTAAGCAAAGTTTCATTAATGGCAGAGCCAGTTTGGTGTAGTGATTAAGGGCACCAGGCTAGAAACCTGAAGACTGAATTCCAGTCCTACCTTACCTGAATCCAACTAGTTGACTTTGAGCTAAAACCTATCCTAAAATCTAAACTTAAGCTTAATGGGGAAGTGATATTTTGTGTAGATTTAAGTTATCTTAATCAGTAAACAAATGTAATAGCTAACTATAATTTACTAGATCAATTTTGTTTGCTTGCTTCAAATTAGTCTTGACCTACTGGCAGTTACATGAACAAGACAATGTTACTGCCTTCTTCTTGGAACTGAGATTTATTAAAAATCACCCAGCTGGTTTCTATGCTCAAAATAGGATGGAACTCAGGTTTAGTTATCTAGCACCTTGGGCCATTGACTCTGAATTAGCCTTAGGAAAAAGGCAATTATAAACACTTTCAAAATCTTACTAAGAAACTGCCGGGTCTAGTTCAGACAGTCATCAGGATTCAGCACTGAATTGAAATTACAAAAACAAAAAAGTTAATCAGTTCTAAATAATTATCTAGAGTTAACCAAACACTACCAACAGGTACTTCAAAAAAAATCTAATGAAGAAATAACCTTGGAATTACTCAAGGTTTATTCCAGTTTACTAAATCTTCTTTTGGATGCCTTGAGGCATCCACAATCTTTCAGACAGAAATACATAATCCTTTTTTTCTAGAAAGACAAAATATTATGAATCCTACCTGGACAATATTATGATTTACTGCAAGATTTTGCAGGAACATCTGCAGCTGTTAAAGACTTAATTGCAGTCTGAACTATTAATCCAGCTAAATTTCATCTTTGTTATTCTGAACTATGTTATTCAAGCTGCATAATTGACCAATAAAAAGTTAAGCTGGGAGAGAAGAAGGTGTAAGCTATTCAATAGATACAACTGACATCTACTAAGAAGTCTGAACACTCCTACAAAACTGTAGAATACCACAAAGAGCTAATGCCCTTTTTTCCCTCAAAGAAAACAATAGTAAAAGCAAAAGCAAAGAACCTTATAACATTGGCTAGATTTCTGAATGTCAACAGAATGTCATTCTGGTGTTAGCCTATCAGATTTTAATTCTCCACTTGTTCTGTATGTTGATTCCTCTGATTTGGGTATGGAAGATGTTCTAATATAAGTATCTGAAAATGGACTTTATCCATTTTTACCTTTATTTAAAAATATATATATAAATAAGACTTCACTTTGAATGGCAATGCAGAACAAAAAATTACATGTTTTATTTATATAGTCATGAATTCACATTGGTCACATACATTTTGGTTGGAGAAGATGGACAATACTGACAGGAGACTCAGTTACTGGTGTCCTATACTACAATCATATAAGCTTTTCATTCAATATCAGTTAGAGAAACAATATCAAGGTGCAGATTTTCTGTCTAAAGATGGAACTGATAAATATTCTAGAGTAGACTAAGGACAAAAAAATATCACTGATTATACCTACCCAACAAGAGAACAAGATTATTCCAACCCAACAAGAGAATAAGAAGAAGAGCAAACAAGATCATTGTTCTAGAAGCAACTAGAAATTGCCTGTGAAGTATAATTAATGCCCTTGATTAACTCTAAGGAAGGAATTTAGTGATCGCTATACACACTTAAATATAACTTTACTGTATGCTAGCCACATTCACTGTGATAATAATTGAAGTCATGGCAGAAAATTAAGGTTCTTCCTTCAGGTAGATCCTCTCTCTTCTGCGGAGAGCATTATAGCAGGAGAAGATTATGAGAATTACAAATCCTGTTGATTATTCAGCGAAATAGCATACTGTATAGGACGTACTTGTTTCTTTCTTTTGGGTTAGAAAGAACATCAATAACCATTTCCTAATTAAGGAGCAGTGCTTGACTTGGCATTTTTCTCTTTTCTTTCCAATCCCTTTTCATTTTGTGTTTATGTATTTTAGATTTTAATTATAGATCTTAGTAAACTGCCTTAGAGCCTTTTCATCCCAAGAGTAAGATAAAGAACACTAATGGCAGCATTTAAAACAAAATGTACACATAGCCAAATGTCATATTAGCGGCCATAAGCAGTACTACAGATATAACTAAAACATTGCATTGTGTTAATGCAATGTTTACATATTTACAATGTTTACAGCATATGTCAAAGTTATATATGTAATAGAAACAAGGTAAGCAGAAACACATGAATCTCTTAATCAGAAAAAAAATGACCATTTGGTTAAAATGAAGGGGCTCCTTAGATATTGGAATGCTACCATTATGTCATCCCTAGTGCTCCTTTTCATTAAACTAGACCTGCCCAATTCCTGAAATCATTCTTCATTTTAACCAAATGGTGTTCATTCTTGCTGCTCTAATGGCCAGGAAATTTCTCCTTAGTTTTAGGTTGGTTCCCTACTTGATTAGTTTCCATCCATTGATTCTTGTCCTGCCACAAAGAAGAGAGGCTCAACCTACTCTCCAAAGCACCTGAAGACAGGATACTCCAACACTGGAGGTTTTTAAGAAGAAACTGGACAACCATTTGTCTGAAATGGTATAGGGTTTCCTACTTGAGCAGAGGATTGGACTAGAAGTTTGCCAAGGTCTCCTCCAACTCTGTTATTCTGCTAAAAGTAAATTACTGCCATCCTTTAGCATTGACCGTAAAGCTATTGGACTGTAGCTTTACGAGGATATTCAGAGGATATCTTTAAATAGAGACGGACTGTCGAAAAACGTGCCTTGTAGATTCTGTCACTTAAAAGAATGCAAACTACTGTAAGTAACTAAGGAGGAAGTGAACAGAAACTGTCCTTAAATTACGAATTCCTATTCTACTTATCCAAACATTTATGTTTCCATACATACGCAAATATATATATATACAATGTAATCCTGGATTGTTATATTGTAACAAGCAGTGCTTCCTGTCACATGATGATGGCTTAAAGTTTCAGACTTTCTGTATTCAGCTTTTATTTTATTTTTTATCTTGTCAGTAGATTCTATCAAAGCATTTTCAGAAAACAAGAGCAGGTTACCCTAGAGGGATTTTCTTTAATATTCAATTTCCAATGAGCTGTTTCTATAAAAATGCAGCACTTCCCAGAGTTTAAGCTATAAAATTGGTTACGATTTTCCATCACAAATCACTTTCCCAACTTTTTATAAGGTATTAAATTTTAATATTTGATACATTTGATATTCCTCTGGATATACACTTTCTCTACTAATTATTTTACTGGCAACATCTGTGTTCAGAAAATTGGAGTTCACTGAATAGGGTTACATATACTAATAAGCCTAAAATCTCTTCGTCTTGATGTTGAATTCATTATTTTTATGAGTATATTTGCAGGAAAAGATTTAATTTGTACGTATTAAGTATCTCAACCATGTAGCATCATATTCAGGATGTATTTCATGACCTATAATCCCCTGTAATAAATCTCAGGTAAACATACTCAATCTTCTATCTATTGGTTTTTTTTTTTTAAAGGAGGGGGATATGAATTCATTAAGAAAGGAAGATAAAGATTCAGCATTATGTAAAATATCATGTTCATTTCCATAGACAGCCTGTTATCCCTTTTAATTACTTCAGTCCCTCTGCAAGGCTTTAACCATTTAGTCTGAAATCTTAACTGGAAATATATCTGACTGAACTGAATGGGGCTTACTTTCGAGTAAACATGTTTGCCTAAGTTTGCACTATTAGGGAATAAGATAATTAATTTGTCCATAGCAACTGATCCTGCCAAGTGGAGCAATATCTGCTGAAAGATATACTACTGTGAGTCCTTGGCTTTGTCTCAAAGGATGAATTATATTTGAGTGCAATTAATCTTTCTTATACATGAGCAGAAATGCAATCTAATAGTGAATATTAGTAAGATGGAAAGGTACCTCTTCCCCAAAATGCAGTTTCCTGATGAAGCCAAACAAGTTAGAAGATCATCATCATCATCACCAGACACCTCTTTATTTAAAGCATTCAGACCTTTCAATCAGCCTGTGGTTAGAGGCTTATCTGAAACTGTTGCAGCAGATCTAATCTTAATAAGCAACTTTTGCCATTCTGACATACTGTGTTATAATAGTGTTCCCATTCATACTTATATACTTATAAGTGTACCAATACCGAAAGTCCTCCAAGGTTCCAGGAGATTATATAACATTAGTAAAACCATCCAAAATAATAATAGTTTAATTGACAGTGGAAGACATAGTCCTGAGATTCTAAAAGCACCTGTTAAGGCACAGACCAGATCTATATAACCCAAGGCTGTCAAACTCCTGGCCTGCAGACCAGATGTATCATGTGCTGGCCATGCCCACACCCAGTTTAGCGAAGGGGGAAAAAGTCCTGATACGTCACATGACGCCACCACGACAATGTGTTTAAAATTTTGCAACCATTTTATTATACAGTTTTTATTTACCCTGCATATAAGTAACAGTTTATATATGCATCACAGATGGTGTTGGCTTCATATGAGAATCTCAAATCCTTTTTCTTAAGATGCCTCCTTCCTTCTTAAGATCTGATTTTATCCTTCCATCAATGTGGGATATATTATATTAATTTTAAAAATAATTAAAATTTAAAAAGGGGGGAAGTCCATAATATAATTATGATAAATATACATACCTAGTAGAGAGAACATAGAATGTGTTTTTTTTAAGTGAAAATATACAAATATATAATAGAAGATAAAAAGAAAAAAAAATATCATTTTAAGAGTAAATAATTACAATTCTGCATATAATTATCTAACACTATTTTTGTTCAGATTTTTAACTTATATAGAAAGAGTGTCGTGTACCTTAAATTATAACTTATACATAGCTAGAAATATTGCCAGTGGGTTACATTTGGTAGATGATTTATCTCTTAATATAGACTATGTTAAAAATTCATCTTCATCAATCAGTTGGCCCAAAGTCAATATCCCCACTTCCATCCATTTTTTTCCATCTCACATCTTTTTCCCAATTATTTAAGTTGAATTTCCCCATAAAGTCAATATAACATAGCAAAAAAGATAAAATCTTTTTATTAGACATTACATTCCCTAACTTCCTGGTGTAATTGTTTCCAGAGATACTAGTGTTTTAATATATTTAGTTCCTAATACTGTTCATCCAACTAAAGGTGCTATACGTGTATATTCCAAAGTCGCTCAAATCATAAAATAAACACCAATTGTTAGCTTTCAATATTTAGTACTTGATAATAGATAAGCATGATGATATAGCTTCAGATTTGGAAACCAAATCCTCCCTTATTAATTGGTAATTGAATTTTCTGTAAAGATACTCGAAGAAAACCATAAACATGTTGTAAACAAAGAATTTCTTTTTCAAAAATATTTTTCAGATATACAGTATGAACTAGAATTCCCCTCTCCTTTTGGCAAGTTGTAAGTACGGTACATTACCCATGTTATCTTCTGGCCTTCACTAAATAGTTCTTGCTATGTTTTTAAGCTATGTTTGTAAAATCTCAGTGAACCATATCTGTATATGTAATTACAATTTTCTTGCTATAATTACCTCCAACATGAAAAGCATTTGAGAAGAAGCTAGAGGTGAAATTGTTGGGCTTACTATTTTTGTAGCATTCTTTGCTTTTATCAAACTTTGTCTAATAATGTGTTCTTTTAACTTTTTATCCTTCTTTGTATCTCTATACCATTCATATCTATGAAATCCTTTGGATAAGCCAACTTCTTCCAAAATTGCCATTATACTAGCTGGGAATTTTATCTATGCCACTCTGCATCAATGCTAGGGAGCTTGCTTTATGATACAGTTTAAAATTAAATTTGGAAGGGAAGACCATCAGTCTCTTTAGAATTTTGTACAAATTCTTTGTTGCTGTTACTCTGGATATTTTCCCATTCCATATGAATCCATTGGTAGCTTATTGAAATATTGATCGGAATCATTTTTGCTTCTGATTGATTTCTGGATCCCATTAATCAACCAGAATAGGGCTGGAAGGATCTTGGAGGTCTTCTAGTCCAACCTCCTGGTCAAGCAGGAGACCCTACCATTTCATGCAGTATTTTCCTGAAGACTGCATAGCCACCTGTCCAGACTTTAAAGACTTAAGTAAATATTTTATTTTGGATAGGACCATACATTCTAATGATTAAAATTGATCCTAATGAAGGAAGCCAGACGGTAAGTGATTATAATTTTCATACTGTATGATGTATTGTATGTATAGGAAACTATAAGGGAATTCCTTATAATTGTTGCTTAAATTTGGTTAACTTCTATAATATATATATACTGTTAGTTTTCCCACTATTGTATATTCACCAAGTTTAAGTTCCCAATCAGACATTGTCAGAATTACATTTTTAAACAATTTGTTTTCTCACTACTGTAAAGTATATCTCTCATGAAATTACGTTTCTTGTTGATTTTTTTCTGAAGGTTATATTTTGTGTAAGTAGTGGCGGCAATGTTTGGCAGCAGTGGATTCACTGAGGGGTTTCTTTTTTAAGCGTATGTGTGCCACATCACACGCTACTTAATGGGCATATATTGGGGAATTCTGATATATAGACTTTTAATATATATGTTAAAAGGTTGAAAAACCCAGGTTTGCCAATCTGTTACTCATGATGATCACAGTGCAAACGGCTGCACATCTGTTTCTATGAACTTGAATGCAAAACATCAACTCCTCTTTTTGGAGGGCACAAGGATTCCTCTACCAAATGTTTCAAATTTATTTCTCCCATTATCACTTATAGATATCACAATCTTGCCTTTTCTTCTTCTTTTATGTCATATTAATGTTCTCTGGTACAATGAGAATAGTAATGGTACCATCTGGAAACCACACTTTAGGAGAGGATTTTATGAAAGACTAATGTGGAGAATGGCTAGTTTTTGGTTTCATTTGACCTCAAAATATAAAAAAATATTGCAGAATGCTAATAAAGTAGAAAAGGATTTGCTTTGAACTATTAGAGATTCTGTTTCCTGCTGCTGTCTGCTTTACCTCATCTTCTGTGCCTATTACTTTCTTTACTGAGGGATTTGTCTTAACTTTGCTATATGTGTTTACAGGCATCAAGTAGTCAGAAAGTGGGAGATATTTTTTTAAGAGTGAAAAGCATCTCCAAATGAAAGAAATATTGAGAAACACAATATTTTTTCTATGAAATATAAATATAGAAACCATATAGCAGAGACATTGATTTTATTTTAAAAAATTGCCCCAATAGTTAACAGCTGTAATAGTGATAACATTGGTATAATGATGTCACCACCTGGAGCAGACCACAACATTCTGATGCTTTTTCCCTATTTCTTAAAGACCCCTTTCCACAGTTTTCCAGGTGCAGACATACCAATTTGCCTTTTATTTCCAGCCAAAATTGGGACTTCCCTATAGTGAAAAAAACCAGAGGAAATTGTAATAGATATAGCTTGTGAGCCTTATATTTTCTACTTCCTGCCTTGCGAAGTCAAGGCATTTTGGGGAAAGGGTCTGTATTTAAGATGTATTTACCCATCTATTGTTATCCAATGCTATCAATGGAACACACTGCATTATCCTCTACATTCTAGTTTGCATCCTAATATTGGTTCAAATTAGTAATGCGATTTATTTCACTAAATGTAGTACTACATTTAAAAGTTCAATTGTACATGTAAAAATATTCTTTTTAAAAAAAAAACTAAGCTATATAAGGGTATTTTAACTAGAGGTAAAGTCAAAAAGGAGAGAAGTACTATACTAAATACTCTATATATACTCTATCCATTGGACCCGATGGACTATGCGCCTACTTCTTAAAAAAACTCGCCACCACCATAGCAGAACCACTATGC
>JANHJO010010620.1:0-11272 GCA_032468235.1 Pseudoxyrhopus heterurus
ATATGCTCTCAGTGTACATAAAGAAAAAATAAAATACATTCATCAAGAATCATAAGATACAACACTTAGTGATAGTCGTATCACTAATATATATTTACCAGACTTCACCATGACAAGGGTGTTGTCTGTCAAATGCCTGGATCATGGAGTATAGTTTCCAATATTTATCAAGTCCTTTGAAAATTATTTCTTAATCCATATTGGAGAAATACTGCACAAGAATACCTATAACAATATATCCTTAGAGTCTGAAGACCTAGGAAGAAAGCTCAAAAATGGAATGGCTCAAAAAGTTCCTGGTCCCTAGAAGAAGATTGCAAGACAAGACAAGACCAAAATCAGAATACTTTAAGTCCATTTTTGGTTACAGAAATGATATTAGTGGGAAAGTGTGATGGGCTTCATCAGGAGAGTTTGAAATAATTTGCAAATCTGGAGGGCCTAAAATGAAAACAGAATTATGTTAAACATCCTTCTTCCCTTAAATGCACCAAAAAAAGCTTTAATCTGTAACTTCCTTTTGCCTATCTTGGAGTTTGCCCAAACTGCTCCTAGAAAATCTTAGGGAAATTGAAATCAAGAAGAAAGAAAATTGGTCTTTATCTGTGAATCCTGGAGTATGTCCTAAGTGAAAAGTAAAAAAGAGTCTGACACTCAAAGGACTCTAAGTAGCAACTTATAATGCATAACAATTATGTCAGATTGATTTGCTTCCTACAATAAAATAGGCTTTCAACCCTAATCAGTGATACAGTATCTATCAATAAAAGAGGTGTGGTGTCTCAGCAACTTAAAGATGCAGGTTTGTCTGTTGGAGAAGGACAGCTCTCTGCAGCCCAGCACTTCGAGCCCTAGCACTGCATGATGGAATGAGCTCCCGTCACTCACCTCAACTTCTGCCTACCTAGCAGCTCAAAAGTATGCAGGCGCAAGTAGATAAATAGGTACCAATCCAGTGGGACTAACTGCGGAAGCAAGAAATCAACCAGTGCCGAATGTGAGGTAAAAATCAGTGGACAAAAACAAACCTTAGATGATGATGACTCTTCCACAGAACGCCATTAGCTGCTTTTTGCTTTATTTATAGATGTTTATGGGTGGAGTTAGTTCATTCCCTGTGGTACACCTTGGATAGCACGTAAAAGTGAACTAAATGAACTAGCAATCTTAGGTAGCCAAACTACTACTCTGTAATAACATTGTAGTCTCTTGGCTTTCAATTTACCAACTCCATGACCATAAAAAAAAGATGGAGTGACTTGTATCTGTAAGCAGGAGTAATAGACGAAGTGTGGTAGTAATAAAGTTTCATACAAACATGTGAACAGTGAATTAACACTGGAATTCTCTCCCTCCCTCCCTCCCTCCCTCCCTCCCTCCCTCTCTCTCTCTCTGTGTATTGAACAAGAGCATCCAATAAACATTCATTAACAAGCATGCCATTCCCTTGCTGATTTATTTAGAAAATGTATGTTATTCCCCATCGTAAATAAACAATTCTGGGGAATTAACAAACAACACACCAGAAAAAAGCAAACCCCCTATAAATAAAACAAATATACAGTTAAAAATAATGATAGCTGAGGCACCACATAACTAATTAACAATACAAAAGGGCTCCATGTATTGGGCTCCTCTAACATCCTGGCCCCAACACCTATCGGAAAAGCCAGATGTTTGCAGCCCACAGATGTCAGGGCACTCTGGATATCATAGAGAGGCTGTACACCAGCATCAGCCTGCAGCAGAAATAAATTAGTAATTGTATAATAATTCTTGTCCTTTTTTTTCTTTTAACCTTTCAACATTTATAAACTCTGTATTATTTGCTATTTTATGTATCATAGTTATACAGTATATTATAACTCTGGGTTTAGACACTTGTATGCTTGCACCTTTTCTTCCATAAACTTTTCACTGCTTATTGTTGCTTATTTTACCAGATGGTGAGTCTTAACAAGACTGCTGTACAATATATTTATGTATATTAATAAAATGGGTAAATATAAAAAAGTATATTGTTTCCTTGATCCATTGTATATAAGCATCAGAACTGGAGAGTAATAGTTTATTATATACTGTTGTCCCTGGGGAAAGGAATTTTTCCCCACCCTGAAAATTTTCTATGTTGGATCAACTTAATTGAACTTTTTCCTCCACTGTGCCAAGTTTATACCTCCAAGAAAAGTTGTTTTTTTGTTTGTGAGCGCCTATGTATGCCAAGAAAGGAAGAAAATTAACTTTTAATCTGACATCCAAGAAAAGCTGTTTTACTCCATGCATATACTTGAGCCTTAGTTGGCTGAATTTCAGTAAAGGGTTTATTTTCTCGTTTCATTTGCAGACACTGAGAGGTATAACCACTAAACTTTTATAAATAGTTTAAACATGTCTTTAATCTCAGTATTGGATATCCTTTTTCCCTCCCTCCTTGCATTAATACCATAAAATATTATAGTAAAGTATTTTCTGCTTCTCTAAACATAATTTACATTTATCTGTTATAAAAGCTAACTTAAAGCAGTGCTTTTGCTATAGAAAGGAATGGACAGGTGAGAATGTCTGTTATTTTCCTGAAACAAGTAACTTTAGAGTAGCTCACAGATTAAGATGAATAAAATCGTTATTAGAAAAATCAATTTCAAAAAAACTTTAATAAATCACTGGCAAATGTCTGTATGAAGACCTTAATTGTTGATTATGATAAAGTATTAGAAAGTAGCATTTCTATTCAAAACAAAATCTATTTATCTGAAGTTGGAACTGGTGAAAAGTTCGGTTATTCTTGCTTTACTGAGCATGAAATAGAATCGAAAGGCAATATTAAATGGGTTATTAAATTTAAGACATGGTATTTTGTAATCCTTCTCTTCATCTTTTCACCTGCTTAGATAATGCTTCGCCATATTCTCTGAGGAATTTGACAGCCTCCTGCCACTTTTAAATTTCTGTAAATTTTAGTATTTCTGTTATTTAGTAGTATTTATATGGTAAGCTAAAATATGGTTCCCCAAGGATTCGAACTTCTATTTAACTTCATTGCATATGCATGCATACACATATCCCATTACACAAATCATTACTGGAAAATGAATATTCATGTTTAGTAATAAAAGCATCACGGTTTTCAAGGAAGGTTCTCAATTTTGCCAAGCAAGCTTTTTGTGACAAACATAATTCCTAGTCTTTTAAATTCCTGAATTCTTCTGGTCCATTTCACAAGATAGAGCGTTGGCTGCTTTTCTACAATGGCTGAAGATTTCTGGGTTGGTTCCCCCCCCTCCCATTAATACTATAGGCCTTTCACAGCTTATAACACTTTAATTAGAACTTTCTACCATGTCTAGGGACAGGCTTCAAAATCCATTTAATTTAAAGACTCTGTGTTAAGTATTCCAGCAAGCCTATATCCAGTTTAAAGAAAATATGTGAAGATGTTTCCAGAATAATTGTTACTGTCCGCTACGTTCAGTCAGAACCACTAATAGACAGAAAGTTTTGCAAAATTGATCGTCATAGATGAAAAAGATGGATAAATATATATTTGCTTGAGCAGTATGAATCTTGTGAATTGTGATATATATTGATCTGATTTATATTTCTGAACAAATTGTAAAAATTTGACCCTTCTTTACTTTTTGGTGACAATTAATCTTAGTGAAAATCTTTGAATATACTAATACATTTATCAGATTAAAAAGAATCAAACTAGACTTTTCCATATTTATTTTTATAGCACATATATAAAATCTATAAAATTCTGCATATCATAAAATGTGTTTAGAATTGTGTATTTGAATAAAATATACAATAAATACTGATTTATTTTTCTTGTTGGGATATTTTCTCCTGCCATTATTCCGTGTCTTGCATTTTGCAGCAACAAAAAATGTGGCATAGCTACCTTCTAAATTACCTGTATATCCTTCCAGGTAATTAAAAACTGCTATTTTAAGTTCCACCATTGTTTCTCAGGATTCACATATCCAGTTACCACCATTCATTCTCATATTTTCCAGTTTCCTTTGCCCTTCTTTGCAATTTTTCCAGTTTACAACTTTTCCATCCTTAAACTGGAGTGGAAAAAACTGGAAGCCACTTGCATTCAGATAAGTGAAGTCAGGTGTGAGATGATCTATGAGAATAGAGTACAACTATCATTTCCCCTAATTTGGAATCACTTTCATTTGTCCAGCTTAACAGTTGTATTCCCATTAGGAAATATTTCTTTTATGAAGTTGATATCCCACTTTTCACAAACAAGGTTTCAGGTATTTTTTTGTATTATCGAAGGAATATAGGCTATAAGCCATCTTCAATCTCTTCCTATCATTTTTCTGGTACATGATCTTCATCTTGTTCCTTTTATTGTTCACTTTCCTGTTTCTATTTCTCTCACAAATGCAATTTAATATTTATATCTCTTCCATCTTCATATTCTTAACATGCTCTTCCCATAGTCCCTGGTTTTGATAGATATGAATGTGTGCCAATGTAACTAGTCAATTCTGTCTTTGAATTTTGTAATACGAGCCATTCCTGCTTTTTTTTAAATTACATTTTGCAGTAGGATTAACAAAGTGATTAATTTACATTGCATGACTGGGCCACCCATTATTTGACAACATTAAAAATTACTCAGCTAAGAAATTTGCTTACTGCCTGATTAGCATAAGTGAATTTAAGAGGCTTTTTAGTCAGTGCTGTCAAAATTATTTTTGCATAGTTGTGTTAACATTATGTCTTTTTTACATTCATAATTACTTCTACAGTTGAAAAATTATAAATGCAGCACTGTTTATCATTTTTATTTCTAGTTTTATTGTACTGCTATTTTCATATATATTTTTCACATAACTGCATCACAAGGAAATGTTTTGTAGAGTATAATGTGGTGTATTTCATTTTCAACCAGTGTTGTGTAAAGATAACTGTTAGAATAATCAAAACAAGAGGACTTGTGCAATAAATTGGGATTTGAGTCACAACTCTGTTAAGCAACTTTTGACACATTTAGACTGTTGGCTATTCTTTCTCTGCCCCTGTTCTTTCTTTGCACTTTCAGTGATTCTCTTTGTGGCTCGGTATCATGTTATTACATTCACCCAGCAGAATGAGCCCAAACAATTAGATTTTTGCAAGGAAAAGCAATTAGTAGTGCCTCATTGTGGTAGGGTAAGGGAGATTGAGGATCAGAAGTACTGCTTTTCAATAGCAGCACTGATCTTTTGAATTGCCTCCCATAGAGGTTAGGCTAGCTCCTATTTTAACTGCACTGCAGAAGCATCTGAAAATTGGAAGCTATTCAGAATTTGATGCCAAGATCGATCAATCAATTGACTGATTATTGCTGACCATAGATGTTCTATTGATTGTTGGTTTCTTGTAAACTTCCAAAAGTCCCGTGGGATTGTGGCAAGGTATAAATAAAATTAAATAAACAATTTTCTGAAATATTGTTATCAGTAATGCATACTCTAAATAATAAATAGTGATGCTTGCACATATATCATCTTCCATCCACAGAAAAAAACACTTCTGGTTTTGAATGCTTTTGAAGGTAAAAAAAACCCCTCTTATATCAGGAGCAGGAGCTTTCTCAAAACCAGACAGCTCTGCAGACCACTGAATCTGGCAATGAGCTTGGTTATTGCATTGCATTGCATTATAATTACTGCCTGTCCTATTGTCTCATGTGAAACTGCGACAAGAAATGTTGCTTTTTATAACAAGGTAATATATACAGAATGGCAATGCTCCTTAAAACCAGAATCCCAGGGCACTTTACAATACATTAAAATAAAATTTGTGATTTTTTTAAAATGCGCATTAAAACATTACACGTAAAATACTTAACACTGTGACATTATTAAACAGTTAATCAAAGGAGTTATTTCTGTAATTAAGGTTTTTGGAACAAAATTAACGCATTAAATGTTAATGTGATTGAATGTGAAAGAATTTAAAGGTATTCTCCAAAATAATTTAAAAAGTATTCTCCAAAAAGACAGTTAAATTGGTATCAGGACTACCTCACACTGGAAGGCAACCCAGAGTCAGGATAAGAGTAGCCAACTAAAACAGCCTGTTCCCATGTACCCATTCACTACATCTTAGCATGGAATCTCAGCTTCCAAAAATGATGTTGTGGTCCCAAGCTCTGAAGGATTTTTAGATCCAAACAAGGATCGTGGATTGGGACTGAAAATGAACCAGGGGCTAACAAAAATCATAGAGAACTATCCAGATTGCTCCAGACCAGTCACTGTTTACTAGAATAATTTAGGTTTTCAAGGGCAGCCTCAGTTATAATACATTGCAATACTATAAATAAATAAGTTACTGGGGAAGTGCAAAATGCCTATGTCTATTCAAGTATGACTGAACCTGAACCACTTGTGCCTAAATAGCTAAAGATGGATCCAAAAGTGTCCCCCAAGTTACAAACTTGAATTTTTATGGAGAATGTAATCCTATCCATCAAATTCTACACACCTGGATAATTAAACCTTCCACTGATGGCATCTTTTTCTTGTCGGGAGTGACTTTTTTTTTCTCCTCACAGATTGCATTACCACGGTTACTGGCTGGATTCTGTGAGGAGAAAAGATAGAACTGATGATATTTTACTGTAAATCTCCAAATGATGGTTTTCAACAGTATCACAGAGATGTTTAGAAATATGGTGGATAAAATGGAACTTTGTAGAAGCCCACAGTATAATGACCATGGTGTTGAGTTGAAATTATTTGGCATCACATTCTTCAAATGGGCATTCATGTATGAGTAAAGTCTCTTCAAAATTCTTCTGAACACCCCTAACTTGAAAACTTTTTCCGAAAAATAATGTAGTCCAGTCTTTCTCAATACTTTAAGATGTGTGGAATTCAACTCCCAGAATTCCCTAGCCCACATGGAAGTTGAAAACTTAAAGCAGCTGACATTGAGAAACACTGGTTTAGTTGATGGTATTGAAAACTCCTGAGTACTCTAGGAGAATCAGTACTGTTCCCCCTCGATCCATCCTCCAAGCAAAGATTGATATGGATATAGAAAATCTAGGTCATTCAGGAATATTGTGGTCTTTCCTCCATGTAAACATTTGATCAAAGAAATAAGAATCAAAAAAGTCTGATTAATACTGTTTTTAGAAGGAACAATAAGATTATAATTTCAGCAAGTATTCTACTTTCATGTGAAACGTTTAGTATACTAAGATCTGATAACCAATTCAAAATATTTATTGAAGTCAGAAATCTTTCACCAAAGTAACTCAGAGCATGCTACAAGCTTTCTGCAATTTCGAGTTCAGGAAGTTTCAAAAGTAATCTGTTTTCAGTCCATGGTTTCAGGTAAAACCAACAGCAGTATAGATACAGAGTGACCGGTAGCATATTTGAATAGTTACAAAAGTCACATCTTGTGTTTAGCCCTGCAGTTGGATTGTGCATCTTTCTTTTAGGTAAATGGCTTAACGTTTCTTAATTTGTGACATGTTGCAGAGCTTGGAGCATTGTCTAGCCCCAAATAGTTTGGACTATTTTCAATATAGATATAGATACTTGGAGATGAAATATTTTTGCAGATGAAATATTTCTATATATTTATTTATCAAAGGATAAGTCAGTAAAGCTTTCCTGCACTATCTGCTAATCATATATGGCAAAACAACTAGAGGACCCAATTTGCAGCCTGCCTACTAGTTCCAAATAAAAGCACCAGAAAACTTTATAGGATGAAAAGATAAATCCAGTGACATAAAATATTTCTAGGAACTAAATTTATGTCATAGGAGAGACAACATTTTTATCATATACTGTATTATTTACCTATTAGTGCTTCTGCTTCAAAGGAATAAACTATTGCCATCATTTGGTGCCGTTTCTGTCATGTCCAAGGTTGAACAGCTGTTGCACTGCTAAGTTTTCAAAGACTGGCCCTTTAAAGAAAGCAGATGGGCTATCACAATGGATTGTGGAAATGTAAATTAACATTTGAGATGCATATTTTGTTGTTAGAAGATTTGTCCCGGCCATGCTTGGCCTAGAATGTAGCCTATTCATTTCTCAGGTTCTTCTTTTATAAGCAGTATTTATGCAAAAAGAAAAAAAAGTGGGGGAGGGAGAGTAGGGCAGTTGGGAAGAAATATAATTGGTTCATCACATCAAAGTATTTAGACAGACGCAAATGCCTCTCGCTGTGATCTGTTGCTTTGAACTGAATAGAATCAACAAAAAATGCTATTTTTTGTGTACATGCATTTGAGTCTGTCTACATGTCTTGAATGTCTGTATTATGCCTGAATTTGGTGTCTTTGGCTTCTAAATACAGTAAAATAATTAATGCTATTACCTTTCCCTCCCTTATCTAAATCACATCAGGATTCAACAGTAAATCAATAGTTATAACAAAGAGGGCCAGTGCTCTAATTCCATTGGGACTCATTACTCTGCTGCCTAAGATTTAGATCTAGATGCTCAGTAAGGTTATCTGGTATTCCATGGTAGTTAACAACTGGCAGTTATTAATGGTCCATTGCTACTTCAGCTTTACAGCATTGGAACTGATAAAAGGGTATATCTAACAAAATGAAATTATTAGTCCTTTTTCTATGAGCTTTTCTTCCTTCCTTCTTTTTTCTTATTTACTCTCCAGGCCACCTAGTTATAATATATCTGCCACTTCTTTATTGGAATTCTTTAAAAAAACTGGAAATTTGTTTTTAAACCACAAAATATTTACAGCAGTATTATAAAAGCCTAGTGAAAATAAATAGAAATCTTAAACTAGTATTTTCAATAAGAGTTAGTACACATAGCCATCGTGAAATAAAATACTTTATATTGTAGCATAGAAAATATTTGTGGGTTTTTTTTTTACCACTGATGTCAATCCTCCCCTTCTATAGAAAAAGTTGACATTTGAAATTGCATAATCTTAATCTAGTGTGTCTATAAACCACTAAGCAGTTTTTCTTTACTGAATTCTTTTTTTAAAAAAAAAAAAGTTCAGTGAAACAAAAAACAGTTTTCTCATCAGTGTGGACAGCATTAATCCTTCTCATCAAAAATAGCCAATTTTCATTGGCTAGGTAAATACTGTGGCGGATAATTTACATGACATGTCATAAAATCTTCAGTTCAACTTTCCCTGAATTAAATTGCTTGAGTTGCTGCACATTCCTCTTTCTATCTGATTTCTTTAAAAATACATGACATGATATAATTTGCTAAATTTCTTCGAGCAAAGAAAGGAAAAAAATTAATGGTACTTATGAGACTAAAACAGATACATATGTGAAAAATATTTTGAGACTCTGCAAATGGTTGTTATAGTCTGCCTTAGATCCAAATCGTGTCATAGAATTTGTTGTGAAATAGAACTCAATATTTTATAAATATTTCACTCAGCTCCAAATTTCATTTTTCATGTTATACGGTAGCAAATAAGAAAGTGGTTCCAAAAATAGTTCAGCTGCTAAGACAGATACATCTCTTCTGCAAGCAATGTCATGATTTTTTTTAAAAAAAATAAAGCTTTCTGCTTTTCTATGTAATATGAATTATTTTTTGATAAATTTTGACAAAGAGGTATGTGTTATTCTCTTAACTACAGTTGGGCGGAGGGGTATCTGTTCACTTTTCTTTTGTGAACATGCTTGAGTGATTGATTATGGTTGTGAAGTTGGTATCCATTCTTAAATGTAAAGATAATTAAAATCCATCATTATTAGCAATATAATTAGCATTATAAAGAATTTTGTTTTTCTGTCATTTTTTAAAAAGTGGAGTAAAGCCCAAAGCAAAGCACCAAATTCTTTGTCTTGAAACTAATATCAAAATATTAATTTAGTGCCATTTTAATAAATTGCACTAAATCATTGTGTGGTTTTTAGTTCATTGATTTCACTAAAAAATTATCACAGAAAGATGGAAATAATTAATTACTTTTATATTAACCAACATTGGCTACAGATAGACTTCCCAAAATTTGAAAATTTAACGACAGTAGACCCAAAGGTGCTTTTTTCAAGAGGCAACTGGTCTTTCTGGTGTTTCTTTGAAGATGTTTCGCTTTTCATCCAAGAAGCTTCTTCAGTTCTGACTGGATGGTGGGGAATGGAAGGATTTATACTCCTTGCAGACAGTTGGTCATTTGCATTCTTTTAGCGGGTTGTTAAGGTCACCTGGAGGTTTATCTATGTCATCAGGGTCACCTGAGTGGTGCAAATTGGTGTGGAGCCTTGGAACTGTTGAAAGGACTGTGTTGTAGATTGGAGCTAGATGATGTCATATCCCTACCCCTGTTGAAAGGCTGTTCAATTTTGACATAGATGGCCTCTTTAACCCCTCTTTCAAACCAGCAACTCTCTCTGTCCAAAATACGGACTTTGTTGTCTTCAAAAGAATGACCTGTGTCTTTTAAATGCAGATGGACTGCTGAATCTAGTCCTGATGTGTTTGTTCTCCTATGTTGTGCCATGCGTTTATGAAGTGGTTGTTTCGTTTCCCCAATATACAGATATGCACATGGCTCACTGCATTATACTGCATATATCATGTTGCTCAGTTTCTGTCTGGGTGTTTTATCTTGTGGTGGACAAGCTTCTGCCTTAGTGTATTCTTCGGTTTGAAGTGTGCATGTATGTTACGTTGACTGAAGATCCTCCTGAGCTTTTCCAATATGCCTGCAATGTACAGAATGACAACATTGCTTCATTTATTGTTCTTGTCATTTTCTGTTACAGAGGAGCTCCTGTAGGGTCTTTTTTGAGATTTGATGAAGGCCCACTTGGAATAGGCACATGTTCTGAGGGCTGCCTTGATGTATTTACATTCTTTTTCTTTCCCATCTTTGCTGGTAGCCAACATAACATACGTGCACACTTCAAGAAACTGAGCAACGTGAGGTGAGTTGGTCTGAAAGAGAGTGTCTGGCCCAGGTCACCCAGTTGGCTTTCATGGTTAAAATGGTACTGGAATTCACAGTCTCCTAGTTTCTACTCTGGTACCTTAACCACTAGACCAAACTGGCTCTCTTATCCCTTATTACACGTAGTCTCTGACTTTTGACTATAAGTGAGCCCAAAATGTCTATTGCTACATGAGAAATTTGTTAAGTGAGTTTTGCCCCATTTTATGACTTTTCTTGCCACATTTGTTCAGTGAATCATTGCAGTTGTTAAGTGAATCTGGCTTTCCCATTGATTTTGCTTGTTAGAAGGTCTCAAAAAGTGATCACGTGACTTTGGGACACTAATCATCATAAATAT
>JANHJO010010621.1:2566-15433 GCA_032468235.1 Pseudoxyrhopus heterurus
TGCTAATCAGGCTGTGCTGAAGCTGAAACAGGGTGTTTGCTGCAAGGAGGCAAATTGCTGGGAGGCAGAGGCCGAGGGGTGGGGGCCGGGCAGGTGGGCGGGGCTTCAGCAACATTCACCGTATAAGACACACAGACATTTCCATCCACTTTTTGGGGTGGAAAAAGTGTGTCTTATACTCCGAAAAATATGTTAAGTCTTTTTAAAGCTCCTCGAAACATACCTCTGGCATGTTGAGAGAGAAACTGCATGCAGAATGTTGACATGCTACAGTAACAGAACGCAGCTAGCTGCATGGCAAACCATCTATATCAGGGTTAGAATTCCCCTCAAATATTCCAATCTTTGCTATATTAACCTGCAGCTGAGGCATTTTACAATGGGATAGTATTTCAGAGGAAGGGAAAATAGGCTGCATTCTATAGGGTGCTATATAGTCCCTATAGGAATGCTGATAGAAGTGACTGTCAGTTCCAGCTAAGATATTGCAATAATTTTAAGAGCTGGGTTGCATTTTGCACCCCGATGGCCGTAAGAAAACAGACGGAAGACGGTATAACTAGTTCAATCCCGGGGAGATTAAAGCCAGCTCACCCAACTCTCATTCCTTCTTCGATGTCGGTGGGGGCCACTTGGTCGCTGAGATCCACCACAAATTTGGCGAATTGTTTAACGTTGATAATATACTTGGGGTCCTCGGAATCCGCATTGATGATCTTTGTACACCTAAACAAAAGAGAAAACAATGCCACGATAACAGCAATCCAAGGTCTTTAGCAGTAAACCGTCGAACAGTATCTTACTTCTAACACCCCCACACACTGCAGATCAACTAGCTTGCTCTTATCTGCCTTGAGGCAGTTTGAACCATCCAATCAGCATCATGGTTTCCAAGAGACTTACATTTAGTATGGATCATGCTTGGAAACAGCCTTAAAAGATACAATGCTACTTTAAACAGCATTAAAGATACAGACATGTTTTGGCTTAACTTGCCTGGCCCACTAGGCTTGTGGAAAATATCAGGCCCCAACACACACACACACACACACACACACACACACACACACACACTATTCTTTATCGTCAAGCTGCAAGCGAAGCACAAATGTAGGTGAAAGTGCGAGTCAGTCTTGACAGTAAGCTGTTCAGAGTAAAGCTGCCTTTTGCAATTGACTGATGGCAATTTTGTCAATGTCAATGTCAATGTTGCTGAAGTGATGCTTCAGTTGTTCTGGGATGTATTTGCTGTCCATCCCGTGCATCGACTCTCCATTTTAACCATTTACTTTAGCACTGTATTTCTACTTTGCCCATTAAGTAAAAGTAGCTCATTTTTTTTTTAACTTTACCTTTTATTTCTCTGTTAAGAATTTTTTAAAGATGAAAATAATAATAATAACAGCAGCAAAGGAAAGAAATATACACTGAAAAGAGCTCTACCGCCATCCATCCTGTGGATTTCAAAAATTCTAAGATAAGCGCTGCTTCAAATTGATTCAACGTGTCGGCTTCTGCTACCAGTAGTTGCAACAACAATTGAGGCAATACATGCATGAAATTAAGAGGTACATAAGCATCTTCCGGGGAACACCTCTCTTTGAAGGCCAACACTTTTATTTATTTATTGTATTGTATTTATTTACTGTATTTATATGCCGCCCAACTCCCAAGGACTCTGGGCGGCTTATAACATAGATAAATACAACAGTAAAGTATACATAAGTAATATAAAAACAGTTTTAAAAGAGAACATATAACAATTCAGACAAATATGAGGCAGTACTGGTAAAAACTGCTCTCTGTGGTTTATATAGTGCTCTCCCCTCACCCTGAGCAAGCAGGATGGTGTATCGATGGCTGGTCTCTATCAGGTAGCTGCCAAATAATGATGTCCTTATTTACTATGTATGGGCTTGCTTCCTTCCCCTATCAAATGTCACCAGCTGAGTGAAAAACATCCGCCAATGATTCTTCTGAATCTAAGGACTGCAGAAGAGTCAAGGTTAGGGAGATGGCTATTGGGAGGTTTAATCTTTTGTCAAAACTCAAAGCTGGCTGAGGAATTCTGGAATTGAAGTTCACAAGTCTTGAAGTTGCCAAGGCTGGACAATCTTGGCCTAAAAATGTGTAATGTGGAGGAGGGAGGATGCAGGGATATGCAGGAGAGTCCTCTCCCACTGTACCCTGCCTATCACCTGCTACTTTTAAATCAGGTTTAGTGATTTTTCAAATTCTTTCAGTGTCTCACTGTGCGGTGCAGTGCAGCAAAACTCCTGTTTCCCTGCCTAGGCTCGGTCACCACAGTGATTGAGGGGCAGAGAAAAAAAACCCTGTTCCTCACCAGCTGCCCTTCTGAGGGCTCTTTCCCCACTGATCAGCTCAGAACTGGAGCAAATTGGAAGAGCTTGCTTTAAAATACCCAAACTTTTCTGCTTGCCAAAGCAGAACAATCCTGGAAGATGGTGCCTATGGACCAGAGAGAAGGCACATCTGCCCCATCCAGAAATGGCAATGTGTGATAGAATCACTGAATATGTATGCTTTGGTTAGATGCAAGTTGGAAAGGCCAAAAGTATATTGAAATGGGAAGAATAATATAAATACAATAAATAAATAAAAGAAGGATATTAAAATTATGTTCCCTGCAGGTACCTCCTAATGGACGGAATATACAGTAGATCATCTCCAAACAGCTGCATAGAATAACATGAGCATACTTGGGGGGAAATGGCCTTGGTGGCTCTTGTAAAATACTGCCCCAAGTATGAGAAAAGTGAAACGAAAGTTACTATGGGGACAGGTGAATGTGGAACAGGTAAATGTAAGGCTGGCAAACTGGGCTACATTTTCTCCCTTTCTTAAAATATGCTATGTCGAAGTCTCAAGTGAAGCCATATTGAGGTAAATATTATGTGCTCGTCTAGTAACACCAGACCCTGTAGAAGTTTTTGAGTTAGAATACAAGAAGAACAAATAATAAAGAGAAGAATGAAACAAAATGAAAAGAGTTACTGTATATATTGGTTATATTAAGACAAAGGGGAAGGATCTGAATGAACATGATCTGATCTTATACAGTATAATTGATGACTATACTATGGGGTTCTTGGTGATCTCTGAGCTTAGTTGTTTTCTTGAAAGAAAAAAACAAAATTCAGAAAGCATCAGGAACCCACAGGTCAATACTGAGCTACAAATATTGTCTTCTATTATATCTATATGTATGCATGTCAAAGGGCATGTTTAATTATGAAGAAAAATAATAAAATGTCCCCAGATATGAACTGGTTTCATCCAAGTTGTTATGGGTGTGTATGAAAGTAGAAATGTATAGGTGTTAATGGTTACATATTATACTCCAAAGAATAATGATAATTAGAGATTCAGGGATAAATTGGGAAAATTATGCAACGTTCTAAATAAATGTGATCCGGGGAAGTTGTGATTGTGCAGGCCATAGACCAAGACATTTATAACCTGTCAATCTAACAACACAGGCATTCCCAATTCACATCTTCACAAGGAAGGGATGCCCTCTGTTGTGTATACAAAATCAATTACTCTCTAGTTCTTACCTTGGCTGGAAAAATACAAACTTCTATCCATTAAAAAAAAGAGCAGGAATGGTAGGACCATGGTTGGAACAGGGGGCTTTATCATCTCGCCAAACAGTGTTGGAGAGATGGCTGACGTTTTCTGGACTCGAAATGGAAGTCCAGATGAAAACATGTGGTTCAAAAAATTGTTATTCCTATAGAAATGGATATATCTTTAAGGTTGGTTTTATTTCTTGTATGTATCCCAAGGAGAGAAAGAAGGGCTGAATCCTCTAAGTCAGTGTTCTCAACTTTGGAACTTGAAGATGTGTAGACTTCAATCCTCAGAATAGCAGGCTGGGGAATCAAAGATTGGGATCAAATCAACTGGTCCATGTGGACTACTACTACTGGATTGGAGTGGAGGGACATTGTTTTGCAGTAGTCTTCTCTTTCCTGAGGGATTAATACCATTTGATAGGAGTAACAGGAGAGACCTGCTCAGAGAAGTCTACTTTGTGGAATGCCTTGAGGATCTCTTCTCTCTCCACTCCTTTGTAACATCTAAACAAAATTGCTGATGGAAGACATCTACCAGGAAAAGGGTTGATGACAATACAGTACTCAGCTCTACATGTCTCTCAATGTGCTTACCTGTTGCTCTGGTTTATTTCCTCTCTCTGCTTGTCAATGGTGTCCATTAGATCCAGGAACTGTAAAACAGATTTAACATTAATAATATCCTTTCGAAGTGCAAACATTTGGTAGCCAAACCTACTCTACTTATAAGTAGCTAGTCACTTTATTGAGTGAAAAATAAATGTAGGCTGAAAGTTTTCAAAATTAGCTTCCAGAGGGGAAGAAACTACTCTTTTTTCTTCTTCTAGGGAGATCAGGGCACTCTAAATTGTTTTATCCCCTTTTAATCTCACAATATAAAGAAGTCTAGCTTCAGAGATAATGTCTGGGCTCACATACTGCACTAAATTATAAAGTTTTTTGTTTGATTGGGGCTGCTGATGTGTGATCCCAGTCAACGGTTCCTTATTCAATAAATCATGGCAAAGCAAATCCGATGCTTTGGGCGATTTCAGCCACTAACTGGCCTAAAGTAACTTAGACAGTTTTCATAGTTGAGAAAACTATAAGTTCAAGCTCCATCACCTGCTACAACTGTTAATTACTTCTGATCAACCAACCTGTTTAGCTTTCTCTTCTTTCAAGCACATCACCTCTTTGCTGAGAATTTTTGTCATGTTACGATTTTTGGAGAGAAAATTCTGACGTTCTTGGTTATGTTCCATTGCTTGATCTGAACCATAAAGAAACATGAAACATGAAATAAAGTTAACTGTTCCTTCATTCAACAGGTTTCCAGGTGTATTCAAATGTTATTATTTGTGATCCTGCAGAAAATACCACTACTGGATCTGACAAAGTTTCTGCATAGATCAGCATTTCCCCCCCTAAAAATAATTAATAATTAGCTATCAGTCTGGAGCCCACCCACAGGGTCAAAACAATCTATTTCCTTTGTAAAGTACCTCCCCCAAAGGTCAGAAGATTATATGCCTGTATATACCCATCTAATACCCACCCATTGTTAGAATATGTTATTTGTCATTACAATATTTTTAAAACCCCTCAAGCTGGATGTATCAGCAATGACTTTAGACCAGGGGGCTCCAACCTTGACAACGTTAAGCCTGGAGGACTTCAACTCCCAGAATTCCCCAGCCAGCTTTCTGGGAGTTGACATTCTCCAGGCTTAAAGTTGCCAAGGTTGGAGACCCCTGCTTTAGATGACTATTGTCCACTCCCTGCCCATTTCCAGAGTAGATCTCTAAATCCAGAGTTAGAAATGTCTCTGAAAATTCTGAAAAAGTCCAGGTTTTCACACTGTGTGGTGATTCCTTAGCCCTCCAGCCGTAAAGACAGGAGGCACACAGTAGAACAATCTGTAGCCAGAGTTGAATCTAATCAATTTTTCATCAAGTAGAACGCTGGCTCAATTGCTTACCCACAGCTTTCAGGATATCACTTGGTACATTGTTCCCAGCTAATTCGAGCTGCCGCAGTGTCCGGTTGCTATGAAGACAGTTCAGAAGTGCCCGGCCCCCCAAGAGCCCAATGTTATTCCAGCGCAGATCTAAGCAAGAAGACATTCATGCATTCCCAAACTGGTACATCAGTAGTTGAAACCAGTCAACTTTTACCAGAATGAACTCCAAACAGTATTTCTCAAAGGGTGCTGTGGAATTTATTATTAAGCACTGCTTGGGAAGGCAGCAGCAAGTCAACCAGCGTGGCTTAACTTTTGATACTGGTAGTTCTCTATCAAATTGTACAGAATAGGCCTCTCAAGCTGTGGCTACCGTTAGACATTTCTGGTATTTTCCCCCCCTTACTTGGTAGACTACGTGCAAAAGTATCTACCTTCGAACAGATGTACTGCAGTACAATATCTCTGCAAGCTGAAATACATCATTAATTGTATAAACATCAGCCCTAATTCCATAAAAAGCTCCACCTAGCTTATAAATAATTCATGCAATTTTCAAATTAGCAGCAATTATTTCCAGACTTCCAGCAGAGGTATGGTGAAACTGAAGATGGCTCTGTAAAAGTAGAACAGATCTCTGTTGCAAAAACCAAGGAACCAGTGAGCAGACTGGTTCCTTATTATCTCTCTAGATAAGGATAGGATAGGAGATTGCCCAGGAGTGTTCTAGACAGCTGCTCCTTGTAAGGAGATTGCAGGACAGGAGTGTTGTCCAGTTACAAGACAATGGGATTAGCCATCTTGCTCGCTACTATGCTGTAAAGTTTTAAAGTTTTTTTAAAAAAAACATTTCAAATTTTTAAAACTGTGATGGAGACTTTTGAAGAATGGAATCAGAAAACAATAGCCACAATATCAACAATGTCAGTAATGATGTCTGCTTCTATTGGTAGACTATGTCCAAAAGATGTTTTTAAATAAATGATAGATGTAGAACAAATTTTATCTGACGAGAAGAGAGGAAATTGGATTTACAACTGACAGGCCAAGAGAATGACTAAAAGATGTTTCATTGGATCTACAAAATAAATTGGATGAAGTTTTAAAATTTAAAAGGGAAATATAAATGATAAACCCAGAGAGTGATCTGACTATTTTTTTCCTACTGGATTTACAAAAGTGGTTTGTTAAAACCTTGAAGAATGGCACAAAGAAGAAATGTAGAGAAATTAAATCCTATGACAATATCTGACTCAACTAAACTGTTAGAAGTAAAAGAAGGAATATAAAGCTGGTTTATTTGATCAAGGTTATAACAAAATACATCGTTACTTTTGGCAACCTTTTATGGACTTTCTACTGATACCAGGACATGTTTTATGGATTTGTTTATAGATAAGAGATGGGATATGTGATGAAGAGATATCCCATACTTTTTACTCCTATTTTTTCTTTTAAGTTTAATTTACATCAGATTTGATTATTATAATCAAAATTCTGAATAAACCAAGCATAAAAAACAATTAGCAGTCTTTATTTCCCAGTAAAATGGTCTTGGTTGTCAAAGGGGGAGGGATGGGAGTTACCTGTTTTTAAAAAGGCCATGCTTACCGAGTTCTTGTAGGCTAGAATTGGCTTTCAGTGCCATGGCCAGTTCTCCTGCTCCCTGATGGTTGATTTGATTATTGCGCAGATCCAACATCTGGAGATGGTGGTTTGCACCAAGCCCCTGACAGAAGATAGTGAAGCTTTCTTCCCATACACCTAGATTGTTCCACTCCAAAGTGAGCCTTGGGAAGAAACGAATTAATAGAGGCTGATGCATAGAAGACATAGGTTGTAGTTGAAAAGGGAACCCTGAGTCCTCTCCCAAGCAGACGTAATGCAAATATAGGAAACCTCCCGACAATCTGAACCAATTGGGTATGCACAGCTTGAGAGACACCCACCCCCCACCTCATATCCCTATGATTGCTCACCTCTGGATAGTCTTGTTTTGCCTGAGGAGCTTTCCCAGAGCTTCAGCCCCAACACTTCGCATGTTGTTTCCCTAAAAAACCCCAAACCTAGTTAATCTCTCCATTACTTAAAACATGGATACATCTAGACATTAAACAGATGTCTTCATCCACAGAACTCTGAAAATTCAACACACTTGACCATCTTTTCACACCTGTTAATTCATGCTCATTTGCATTGTTTGCACTTCTCACCACAAAATTCACGAATTCATGTCCATTTCTATGTTTTATATTTAATGGTTCCACGTTATCTTTACGATTCTACCATCATTTTCTTTATAAATAGAAAGGTAGCATAGAAATTTTATCAATAACTTCCCAGTATTGATTTGGAAAGAAACTATGGTGTGAAAATCGATGTAAATCTGAGTCACGAATATGTATGCATATGTACATCCATATACTTACCAGTATGTGTGTGATAATATAGCCAATTTATAATAAATTTAATAAAGCTATTATAATCACGAATTGCAAATTACCTAGTAAGGATTGGGAAATATAAATATGCTTAAAAACTGAACAGCTGAAAAAAATTTAAAAGAAAGAAGTTCTTTCTTTTTTTTTTACCTTTATTCTATTTGTGCATTTTATATTCTTATTTAATTATTCAAAAATTACTTATCTTCAACTGCTATTTTAAAACCGACAGGTCTCTTAAGGTTGCACATACCCTATAGACTCGTTATATGATTTGCCTCAGAAAGCTTTTGACTATTTTAAATTCACCCTGCTATTATTCCCCAAAGCAAAAGCATCCTAGACATCTTAAGATTAAGGTGTAGCACACTCACCTTCAGATTTAAGAACTTCACAACTGTATTGGAACAAAGTCCATGTAATAGCAGCTTAGCCCCTACAAGGAAAAAGACTCATATCTGAAAATGTTAGCAAGTTTCCCAATTAAAAAAAAACCCCACATTCACACCTTGTACTGAATCTTGTTTTGTTTAACCATGATTTATTGAGTAAACCAGAGTCAGTGAGTTCATGCTTCATGTGACATGTGAACCCACTGTCATATTATTAAACAATGTATAGATTTACTTTGGCTGATCATGAGAATATACTCTTGAACACTCTAATATTTCCCTCTCCTCCTGTCCTTTGGGAAGGTATGTATCCTTCCATTTTATAGATGACCTGTCTAGGCAAATTGTTAACACAGAGTGTTTGATTACAAAGCGAAGTTAACAGCAAGCAACACAATGGAAGTGCCATGAACTCCAATAAGTTTTCAGGACAGGAGAGAAATAAAGAATTGCCTTGTGGACAGAGGAGGTCCCACCTTCTTCACTCAGCATGCAATCATTCAGTATGAGCTCAGTGAACTGGAGGTCATCCTGCAAGAGCTTGCCAAGGACTCCGCAACTATCTACAGAAAGGCTCTGCGTGGCCAAATCCAAGCGGTTTCTCCCTGTTGCGTCTTCCAAGTGTGGCAGGATACTCTCTTGAGGCTCAGCACCGCTCTCTTTGCACAGCCTAGTATAAGACTGTCGGAAGGCATCCATCTCTGTGGCAGGCAACAGCTTCACTCATTCCCCCATGTAGATAAGGGGTTAAGACTGATGGCAAGATCAAAAGGCAGCAGCCGGTAGCCTGGTGGACAACAACAACTGCACGTTATTGCCAGAACACATTTTGCTTAGTGATCTTGTTTGAACCTAGTCTAAGTAATCTCCAAACGTTGCAACCAGATTCCTCGGCTTATACCTCTGTTACTAGAAGCATTGAGACAAACAATCAAACTTGCTTCAAAAGCTTGCTGAGGGTTGCTAGAACTAAAGCCTCGCCCTTCAACTGCCAATACCTATTTTTGTAACTAAGGAGACTGCAGCATGTTGGGAACTGTAGTTAAATGTCTTGTTTTCTACATCTTACTACCTGGGAAACAGGGCATGCTGGGAACTGTAGTTCAGAGGCATTTTAATTATTTCTTTGGCATTGTTTCTCTCTACTGAAAAACAGTAGATTTACTGAGTTATTCATACTATAGGGAGTATATTTCTTCAATAAAAAGGTCAAGAGCAAAGGTATCAGTTAAAACATATGCTAAGATCCTGTTTTGCAGAAAAATAAAAATGATCCAACAAAATAAATAATACATTTAATGCTTGTTTTATGGCACAACTGTGTTTTGAGATAAAATAAACCAGTTGAATTCTTTGAAGTTGTAACTTCTGTGGAGTTAAGAGACCACTCATTACCATAAACACGTGTGCAGCCCAGTGTGTGTGGGGTGTGTGTGTGTGTGGTTTTTGTACAGAATTCCTTGAAACTCAGTGTGTGGGTTTTATTGTTAAAATCTGGATTGCACATTCTGCAAAACATACGACATCTGGCAAGTTTGTCTATTCTTTGTGTGTCAACATTAATGTTTTAATTTAATTTAAAATGTAATGATGGAGCCAAAATTTTGCACAAAGGCGCCAAGTTGATGCCTCTCTCCCCAGATATTTGTTTTAGAATCATCCAGTTGCCATTATGATGTTGTGGTCTATGAGAAGGTAATGTAGCATACTATGTATAATTACAATAGGCACTTAGTGTTTCTGTATTCCAGACAGTAATAATCCATATACTTTAAATTAGTTCAAAGTAAATGAACTGACACTCATGTGTTCATCACTCAGAAACTGAATCTACTCTCACAGCCCAAACACTGAAACAATTTAAGAGTATCTCACCCACCCCAAACTGAACTGGTCCTTAAATCATCATATAATAAAGTCATAGTTTTGAAGCCTGTGGAATAGCCTAGAAATACTTTGTTTCGCTTGATATAACATTAATACAATGTAATCTTTTAAAATGGGAATTAAAAATACTTGAAAATATTTAATGCATACAGCTCCCTAGTCCTCCTACATTTTATTCCAAAATATCCCAGCAATTATTTATTTTTAATCCTTTCTAAAAGTTTTTGGTGAACTTTCAATACTAAACCCTAAACTCACGTTCATCTCTCTTTAAATACTTACAAGTAGAAAAATTAAACAAACAGCAGTGTAAGAATGATGGAAAAGAAAAAGAAGAGAAAGGAAACATCAACTATTAAAGATAACTTGTTGATGTGTAACCATTTAAAGGAACTTCTAAGTTATTTTAGATTTAAACCGAGATCATAAACAGGTTTACTGTACGGATCCAGAACCCCAAGCCACTTTTTTTTAGCTAGATTACAGTAGTGAATTCAACTGAGTTGAGTTGCGAACAGTTCTATATCTATTAGTAAGTCCTAGTAGGAGTTCATCAATATATTATGGCTCTATAGACATAGATCTCGGTTCTAAATCATCGCTTGTTCATATGTGAATCCATCTATTTTCTCAGATGGAAGTCCCACAAGCAAAGAATTGAAGTTTCCTATGATTCAATAGGGTCGACGCAACGTCCACCCACAGTCCATTCTCACAACTTTCCCGAAAACCAGGGCCGATGAGCAAAAGGCTAAGAAAGCGGAATCGCTAAGCAAGCGTCGAAGAGAAGCTGAGAAAACGCGTTCACAAAGCAGGACACCTTGGCACCCTGACACTGGCGAGGATGGCCTCCCTGGACGACTTACTGTAATCAAGACTCTCATATTGTGATCATCGCTCCCCCTTTTTCCCCTATTTCCTCCATCCTCGGAGCCTGACTCGATGCTTTCGGGCACCGACCCCAGCTCAGCTTGCTTTTCTTTCCTAAAACGAAACTTCTAACTTAAGCCTCCCGCCTCTTTTCAGATAAGCAGCTTTACAGAGAAAGAAAGGCGGGAGGAGCAAAAAAAAAAAAAATCAACTACGCTTCCCAGCATGCCTCTTTCTTAGAAGAGGCTGGTAGCCCCGTTCTTCTCCGGAAGTAAACGATTGAGGGTGGGACTCCAGGAACTACATTTCCCAAAATGCCACGCGATGCTCTGACGGTTTTGAGCGCCGAATCTAACCACGGGATTGCAGTGTGAAATGGAGAGAGGGGAAGAGTGCGCGGGAGGCTTCAAAAAGGTTAGGGAAATGGGCTGTGAAACAAACAGTGAGGAAACGAACAAAGACAAAAAAAAAAAGTTCAGCTTGGGTTAGGATTTAAGATGGGTGAGAGAGGAAAAGGGAAAAAGGCGCCGGCAATTCGAAGTTTTGGCCGTACCAGGATGTAACGGGAGATGTAACGTGGGAATGGCCGGAGGCTTACCATGCAGAGCAGCTATCCCAAGGGCGGATGAAGCGCCAAAAGTGTTGCTGCAAAAGTAAAGAGTTTTAAGGCTCGGGGATTCGGCTGTCCGGCAGGACGGAGACTGCAACTTGAACTGAGGCAGGAACAGACCGGTCCATTGGCAGTCTGGGAATGGAGTCTGTGTAATAGGAATTGGTCGAGTTGGTGGGTGGAGAAGAAATGGAGGTCCCGCTGGCTGAAAAGCAAAAATTAGAGGACTTTTGGAGGAAATGCCCATGAGATAAAGACGATTGAGGCGGCGCCTATAAAGTACGACCTAGAAATAAATTAAGTTGGGCTATTAAATGAAATCGAGTCTCTGGTATCCTGGACTGGGGACGCCGGAGATGATATCTTGTTTTGCCCGCCCCCCCCCCCTGGGGCTTCCTCTACATCGGACGCCTACGGGCCGGATAGCAAGGCTGGTAGGGTTTCTTAGCTAACGTGGCCTCTTAAGAGTGTGTGTGTGTGTGTGTGTGTGTTTCCGTTTCTGTAGCTTATGAGGGTAGGTGATTGCAGTTCCTTGTCCCCTTCCCGCTATGGCTACCTTCTTCCATCCCTTGTTGAAGAACCACATGAAGACGGTAAGCAGTGGGAGCTTGGATCTCTGGTCCACCTGTTCTCACAGTGGTCAGTCCAACTGGCCAAGGAAGTCTCCTAGCAGATGGCCTTTGGAGGCAGTCACCCTGCCATCAAGGCTCATACCCATTCTCTTCTCCGTCTTCTATTTGGAGCTTTAGTCCAGCCAATCCTGTACTTCTCCTCTTGACTTTCTCAACCTGGTCTTCTCCAGACGTGCAAGCTTCCAACTCCCATGATTCTTAGCCAGGTTGTAGAAATTTGATCCACACACATTATCCCAAAGGTGCTTTTTCAGGAGGCAACTGGACTTTCTTCTTGTTTTTTTGAAGCTCTGACAGGATAGTGGGGAATGGAAGGATTTACCGTATACTCAATGAAGCTGTCGGCAAGGAGTATAAACCCTTCCATTCCCCTGTCAGAGCTGAAGAAGCTTCTTGGATGAGCTGAAGAATGGATGACCTGTCAGAGCTGAAGAAGCTTCTTGGATGAGAAGCGAAATGTCTTCAAAGAAAAAACAAGAAAGTCCAGTTGCCTC
>JANHJO010010621.1:15533-29109 GCA_032468235.1 Pseudoxyrhopus heterurus
CCGCCACCCCCACCCCCCCATACCGTGTATGGACAAGTTCACTGAATGTTTATTATTATTGCTATTATTACGAAATAATCTAGGACTGCTTATTCATAATAATGTATTTGCACTAGCTTTACATTATAACTCGAAGGCAAAGACGCTTTTGTTAAGTTGTTACGCCGTTAGGATAGATAGGAGTACACAACTTTATGCTGAGCAGCGTACCCTGGAACTATCTTTATTGCATGGCTAAGAGTATGTCTAAGTTATAAACATGTAATTAAATGTAAATTATGTTTAAAACGGGTGACAACTTTGATTAGAAAAGAACAGCCCCAGACTTAACTTTGAATAATGCTTGGGATTTAATAAAAGATGGATAAAGTATACTGTTGAACTGACGAGAGAGATCATAATATTGAAACTGGAATATTGTCCATAAAATCAAACAAAAATTTAAAATGTGATTAAAAAAGAGCGTCCAGGGTCCTCAGGATAATAGCTTGCTTAAAAATTTAGTTATAGAAGATAAAATATGGATTAGGAAAGGTCTAATAGGATAGCAGTGTGGTCAGGATAGTAAAGTAACAAAGGTGGGGATGGACTGCTAAAAGAAGCTAGGAAACATATAGAAGTTAAATTCACTTTGGAGTAAAATGCTATCACAGTACTGAATAATAAGTTTCACTCAACTACTGAAGCTGTATATTAATAACTATCATTTTCCCAAAATGCATTTTAGAAGACACACAAATGTATCATTTGATGTTTCTTCAAGCGAATGTTGTGTTGAATTAATGAAATTCTTTGCAGCAGTTCTAGACTGATACAGCAGATAGCACTAGAGCTTCGTTCATTTTTTATTTTGTTCCTATTAAGCCTGAAGAAGAATACAAATGTGCCTGCTTCTTTTGTACAAAAGATGTATTTTTAAAAAAAAAATACTTCAAGAGCTTAACTGAATGCCCAGTTTTAATTAGCCCAGTTTTATAGCTCAATTTTACATTGATTAAGTATGCCTAAGCCCAAGTCCAAAGTTTTAGGAGTCAAATCACAACTTCTTTGTAAAGTGTTGGCAAGTACAACTGCAAAAGATCTGAAATCTTAGAAACCTGCTAGGCAGGATACATAATATTGAACTTGGTTTACTAATAGTCTGACTTGATATACAATTGCATGAATAGGAAGACAAAAGTACCTGGCTCTAGAGCTGGTAGAACTTTTTTTTTTCTTTTCATTACCTCTCATGGAAGGGAAATTTTTTTAAAAACTGTAAGAAAAAAAGATGTGGTGCTCCTCCTGTTCTGATTAGCATAAGCCCATGAAGCTTTTCTATCACAAATAATTTCTTTCCTCTCTCCCTGAAACCCAGCCTACATCAGGTTGAAGAAATGGTATAGAATGTTTCAAGTGAGATAACACAGCTTCTCCCCGACATGAGTGAGAGAGGAAAACTTTTTTTAAAAATTCTGTAAACTCGGTAGTTGTTTGGATATTCTTTGTTAAGAATTATTACTACGATAGCTTTTGTATTGTGTACATTTGTATATTATATAAATATGTGATCTAAGTAAAAGTGAGCAGACTAGCAAACTAGGTGTGCTTGGAAATACACTTTTTTCCATCTGCCTGCCAATCAGATACAAGTGGAACCTCTGGTCACGAACGCTTCCATTCATGACCAAATCGGGTGACGAACAAATTTTCTTACCTCTGGTTGCAAACGGGTGCTCCGTTGGTGACCAAACTGCTGTGGCGATTTCCCCTTCATCGTCACTTTTCCCTTCCGCGCTGTGCCATTTTGGTTTTTTTTTTACGCATGCGCTTTCAGTGGAGACCTAATCGATTTATGGATTACAGTCGTCACCTGAGGTTCCACTGTATTTAACAATTGTTACTAATCCATTTGAACTTTTTTTAATATTCAGTTCTTTCTAGTTTTTTCTTACTATGCTTATAAACTCTTAGTTCTCTTTATAATTCATAGAATTATTTTTTAAATAATTTTATTAAAGTTTACAATTTACAACAATAAAAACAGACTAAAAATATAAAAATAGAAGGTGCAGAATAGGTGAAATAAAAAATAAAGAGAAGAATATAGTAAAAAAACAAAATAAATTAAAAAGTGACTTCCCCTTTTATCACAGCAAGAATAAATAATTTTAGTAACATCACCTTTTAAAATACAATAAATGATCTCCTTTCCCATTTTTATAAAATCTATATCCTATCTCTTATCTGTAAACACATTCATAAAACCTTGTCATTTCAGTCGTGATATCAGCAGATATCCATTAAGGGTTACCAGAGGAAGGTTATCTATTTCAGCCTTGATCAAATACACTAACTTTATATTCCTTCCTTTTTCTTCTATCAATCTTGATCTCTACTCCCTGCAAACAATTACTTAGAACTTGATTTCTTTTCAATACTTGCCCTTCCCACAAAATTCTTCAGAGCTTTAACATGCCTCTTTTGTAAATCTAGTATAGGAAAAATATCCATGTCACAGAGTTTGTTATTTGTATAATTCTTTTAATTATTAAAACATCAGCACCATTTGCATATATACAGTGTAACATCTTTTTCCATATTATTCGTGTAGCCTATCATTTTTAAATTCACTTTCAAATCAGTCTCGTCAGGAAAAACCTCTTCCATAGCATTTTTTTAAACATAGTGTATCTATAGAGGTGGACACTTTTAAAGTTAACTTCTCGGTTCATTGTTCAAAAATATTTTAGTATGTCCAATGTTAAAATATTTTGCTTCATTCTGTATTTGTAAGTCAAGTGTGAGTGTTCTTCTATAATTGTAATGTTTCATCTATTTTCCTTTAATGCGCAATTTTGTCTTTTTCATTTTTTAAAGAATTCAAAATTATATTTTCCTATGAAAATGGTTCTTTATAATTCCAAAATGTTATTTCAAATTTATTTGGACCCATAGCCATTTGAAACTTTAAAATCGAAAATTTAATCACTCTTTTACTATTTATTCCTTAATTTTTGTCCTTAATCACTTCTTTCAGTAAGGATTGAAGGAAACCCATTCAGTTCTGTAAAACATATTGATCCAAAGGTTCCTAAGAGTTAAAAAACTGTTAAAAAATTTCCAAAAGCGATTAAAAAGAAAGTACATGAAATCAGTGTTGTTTCAAAGGTGCTGACTGTGGTTTGATCAAGATGGTTATTCCCCCATCTCTCAGAGCTCTAAACTCACCAATGATCTGCAGAGGGCAACTGTCAGGAGCACTTGTGGGCACTCTCAAATCCTCTTCATGTCTGGAGAGGAATTACAAAAAGCTGTTCTACTTGACAGCTCTTCATTCCACCCTGCTTTTCATGCATTCATCTTCAATTCGCCATTTCTTCCCCAGAAGACCAATTCATGGAATTATTTTCATCAGTGTGTTGATCTTCTAAACAAGAAGTTTTGGGGTGAGGTTTGATTAAGAGGTAAACCGAGTAAGAGTACTTAATTAGCAGGATAATCCATGTCCATCACATGTTTTGGTATCAATTTCTGTTTAAAATGGTTGCTATATATCATACATGGATTCATATAAAAATTTGTTCAGTTGCTAGAATTGCAATTACTAAACTGTAGTGTTCTGGCTCACCTTTCACTCTTCAGTTTTGGAATAAAAATGCAGCTTGTCTTATTAAATACAAATTAATAAGGTTTCCAAAAAAATCATAATATTTTCATCATCACTTTCATTTTCTTGTACATTTTGTGTCTTTTATCAAAAGTACTTTTGATATGCTATGTACTTTTAGATTATGTGGGATGCAGAATTGCTAGAATTTCTGAGTTTTGATGCACTGACTTTGAGTTTATTGTATCACTTAAAACCCCAACCTAAACAAATATGTGATACATATGGCCTTACTTTCTAGATTAACCAGTAATTTATTGGTTTAGAGCTCAAAATTCAGAAATGGTATGGCACAAAGGAATGGTGAATATGAAATTTGTAAACCCAGGAAAGATATACTTTTACATCCCCTTACCTAAAATAAAGTCCATTGAATTCATTATCTGGTAGATGTATCTACAGATTTACTGTGTTAAGTACTTAAAAGTTTTTTAGGTAGTGTACAAAAGTGCATAAAGTCGAATAGCTTTGAAATTGAAACAAATGCTCCTTTAATGGGATAGCTCTTGAAGATGACAGACAAAATAATAGTTGTCCCAGCCAAACCAGTGGGTTGCAGCCAGTTTTAACTAGCATAACAGTAAATGTAAATGTTGGTTAGAGAACATTAACAATATATCACATTATTTTTGAAGTTGCATTGTTTGTTCTAATAACAATAGAAAACAAAGATAAAGGAGGGTTGTTTTGCTTTTAAACTACAAGAAGTTTTCCCCCAAGGTGTACATATTAAGATATTGGTTATATGATACTTGACTATAATCAGCTAAAGATCACTTAATATATTTAGCTCTATTTTCTTCTAAACATTTTTCTATTTACTGAGATAAAAGAAACCTCTTTTGTATGCCCCTACTCCCCCCACCCCCCAAGAAACCTACTCTGTCGGTAGGAATAATGGAAAATGCCTAACAATGTACTTTATTGATTTTCTACCATTTCCATAAAGCCTAGAAGGAAAGAATTAAAAAAACCAAGGAATAGTCTTCATCGAAATAAGTAATTGTAAACAGGTGGGATGGCTGGTAGAAATGGAGGGAAGATGTACTGTTAAGTAATTAGAGTTTGGTCCAAGCAGCTAGATAGAAGAAGGGTGGATGATGGGATCTTCATATTGTGTAGGTATGAAGGCTTCAATAGTTGATTCCCTCTTGCTCTCAAGAGAATAAGATGTAAACCTGGTAATATATTTGGTCAGTTTCTTTTGATGTATTCCTATGCCAACAGAAGCTGACCTAAAATATATTACATTACTTATTGAGTAGTTTTTTGAACTGGAAAGATAAAGAGATTCACTTTTTCTCGATTAACACTTGACTGAATCCCTTTCTGTGCAGGAGACCGTGAACAAACTGCTCCAGCTCCACTTCAAAGATGACAAAACTCGAGGTACGGTAATTGCTTCCCCTTCTGCCTCTGTAAAGAGGCCAACTGCTGCTGGACATCTTCCCAAATGTTTCTGTGGCAAGACCGTGCCCTGGAACATGAGAAATAACTGAAAAATAGCCGTGGCGTATGGGTTCTGGGGTTCCATGTGCATGAGTGTGGGGAATGGTGATACTTAGACATGGTATCATAGGAACTTTCTTTCTCTTTCAGCCAGTGGTGATGCTGTGTTGCTGATGGCTGAAATGCTTAAAGTATTTGTTCGAGGTAATTAAACTATACTGAATCATAGAGGGGTGGGACAGGGCCTGTGGAACCTTAACCTTTTCTTGTACAATGAAGTTCCAGCCTTCACCCCTTGATGTTTTTAAGCAGAAGCAAGTGTATCACTCATAAATCTCATTTTTTTTATTCCGATCCCAGAATTGATTTCTCATCTTGATACTAACTGCTTAAAAAGTATGCATGCTGATAAAAAATCAGAAATTTCCTAGAAATTTTAATTCGTGAGTTACTACTTAGGATCTCTCTACCTTTTATGAATTATCTAGTCATGTGTCAAGTATACTGTACATATAGAGAGAGCACATGCTTGCTCTCTAATAATTTTGTTTTTATAATAACAGCAACAAGAAAAAGGATCACAAACATAAATACCCTTTTCCATTAAGAAAAATCTTTTCTACATGCCATCTTTGCCATCCTTCCCAGTGTCCCATGTACCGGTATTTATTTTTGCTTGCCATGCTTGTGTCTTTTGCAGAAGCAGCAGCACGAGCAGCACGGCAAGCTCAGACTGAAGATGTAACTAAAGTGGAAGTGGAACACGTGGAAAAAATCTTGCCACAGTTGGTGTGTACAACAGCTCAGATTCCATAATTCATAGGATAAGGATATGGGCAAAGGCATCTTAATTTCCTTTTACATGGAGATGTTTAACTGATAATATCCTCACTGGGCAAATGGAACTGAGATTTGTTAATTAATTTGGGGCAAATCTGTTACTTATGTTGAAATTCTTAATTTCCACAGCTTCTGGATTTCTAGAAACCCGATGAGTGAAAAACCTGCATTCCTGTTACTAAGAAGATCTTGCTGAACTCAGAAGCAAAATGAAACACAGACTTGTAATATGGAATTTCCTACAAAATGTGCTGACTTCCAGGAATGACAACTTACCTTCCTTCTCAGCCCTGTTTGCCATCTCTTTTGGAGTGCTTAGTGGTTGTCAGTGTTGCCTAAAATGTCTGTGGGTTTGTTGGGAGTTTCTTGTAACACAATTCCTGGAGCAGATGGTGGCTATCTGATGCTGCGCCCTGCCCTTCTGATTCCCATTCATAATCAGGTAATGTTTTTACTTATCTAATGAGAAAAACAGGTGCCGCCTTCTAGAGGTGTGTGGAAAGGGTGAGTACCCTTGGGAGGCTTGGCCACATCAAGGGCTCTTGTCACCACCAGGCCTGAGCGCTGTCTTAAGTTCTTAAACAGGAGCCTAGCCCCAAATCTGTGCCAACGGCAGGTACCTGATCTTTATTTTATGAATAAACAGTGCCTGTCCTTCAATCCTTTCCCACATTCCACAGGGCCATGACATCAAAGAGTGCATGAAACCTTTTAACCATTTGATATTCCTCTAAGAAGCTGCTTCCCTCTGCTATAAATTTGTTCTTACAAAGAAACGTCAATAAATCAAAAATAACCTCTCTCCCTTGTGTGGAGTCCTTGTTGCAATTAATCATAGAAAGTCAAGTATCTTCAAAGAGTTGTTTGGCCTCCCCACCCCGCCTCTTCTTTGTAGGACGAAAGAAAAACTTTCAGAAAGGGGCAGAATAACAAACAGCATGTGTGAGGATCCCACATCATGCAAGACCCAGCCCCTCTGTCAGCAGGGGAGGGTGGGGGGAAGCTGTGAAATAGTAAACCTTACACATGGAGGCAGGGCGTAGCCTAATGAATCTGGTTCTGTTGTGAAAGAAATATCAGGTCTAAAAGAAGTGTAATTGTATCTTAAGGAACTCAGAAGTAAGCTCCACTAAATTCAGTGGGACTTAGGGAACATAATCAGGAAGAACTGTGCTCCTGTGAATGTTGGATTACAGCTATCAATACCTCTAATCATCAACCATGTTGAAGCTGTAATCTAGCAACAACTGAAGTAGCAAACTCACCATTCCAGATGTATATACTATGTGTGTGTAATTAATGATACAAATTTGAGTCTGTTGCCATGCCAGCTTTAAAGTAAGAATGGTAATAACCAAAGTGGTCAACAGGAGTTCTCCAGAGTGTTGTGTTTTTTTTACATATATATTAGCTTTGTACAAGAAATTACTGTTGTTTTGCATTGTTTCTGGTATACCTAATACTAGATACTCCTAAGACAAAGGAGACACATTAGCTGGGATGCTGATGTATCCAAAACTATTTTAGGAAGCAGATGCTTCCGACATAAGTGTCACGTGATGTAAGTATTACATTAACCATATTATCTGTTAAGAGGTAGGTGATCAACCAGTCTAAATTTATCCAGTGAATTTTGAATGAATCAGGATGTGAATTTTGATTTCTCAAGCCAGATCCTGTACTAGAAGGGTTTTTCACACTGGCTTTCTATTTACACATATAATCAAGTTTGGAAGTATAATTGCAATCAAAAGTAATCAAAGGCTTGAAGCATTGACAAGAGGCCCTAGTTACTATTAGCCTATAAACTTACTTTGATTGAAAAAGATATTTATCTAACAACCTCAACATGATTATTACATATATTATTGCATGTATTGAAACAAATTGCTCAAAGTGCTTGCTCCATTTTCTTTTGGTTTGATTTTTATATTCCCTGGACAGCAAATGGCCAACAATTTCTTCATATAACACCTTTAACTTGAATTCTGTCTAGGACACTGCCAAAGGCAAGAAGCTCTGTACTCAAGGCGAAGTTAGATAAAAAACATAATGCATACAATGAATTCATTACAATCAATTCTACAGCATATAATCATTTTCTAGCATACACTTAGAATTAATAAAGTGTCCTTGTTTGGATTTTTCCAAGATGAACTCCAATTCTAGTCCAGGCAGGACTAGAACAGATTAAATGGGACCTAAATGTGATATTTAGGGTTATTCAACAAGCATGCTGTAAGGAATTGGTACTTTGTTTTGGCTGGATCAAGCTCTCTCACTAAATTGTGGTACACATAAAAAAATTATAATTGCTTTTGTAACAGCACCACTGAATCTGCCTCCTGCCTTGATGTAGTGACTGTTTTTGCTGTTACCTCCTTGCTTTCAGGGGGATGTTTATATTTGCTCTTTTCTCTACAACTGGCATGCCTTATTGAGGAATAAAAATGTGCATGCTTATTGAATTTAAAAAAAAGAGAGAGAGAAAAAGCAGATAGAAACTATTTAGCTGCCCTCCTGAGTGAGAAACGGGAATACCACTAGAATTGGCCCCATCTCTTTATGGAGAAATGAATCAATCTCACAAAAGTTGATCTAATTTTTTTAAACTATGGATAGTCCTCAACGTATGACCACAATTGAGTCCAAAATTTCTACTCGGTGGCTCAGCGGGTTAAGTAACGCTGTACTTAGAAATTAAGTATTCAGCTCCCAGCTGCTTGCAATTTAGCAGTTTGAATCCCACCAGGCTCAAGGTCAACTCAGCCTTTCCATCCTTCCGAGGTAGATAAAATGAGTACCCAGATTGTTGGGGGCAATATGCTGACATTGTAAAAAACCGCTTAGAGAGGGTTGCAAGCCCTGATAGGCGGTATATAAATACAGTGCTATTGCTATTGCTATAATTATATATAAGTAATTAAGGGTAACAGTAGGACAGGGACAGTAAGCACATTGGTGCACTTATGCATGCCCCCTTTAGGGATTCAAAAACATATTAACAAAATAATAGAGTTGGAAGGAATCTTGAATATCTTCTAGTCTAACCCTGTTCAAACAGGGTTACTATTCCTATACTATTCCAGACAAATGGCTGTCCAATATCTTATTAAAATCTTCCATTGATGGAGCATCCACAACTTCTGGAGGCAAGTCATTCCACTGATTAATTTTTCTCACTATTGTTCTAGGTTGGATCTTTCCTTGATAAGTTTCTATCCATTACTTCTTTATTTTTCTAGTCACATTTTCACAAATAAAGGTTGTTTAAGGCTACCAATGGAATGTATGTAGGTGAAGTTTGCAATCAGATTCCACAAAAATTCCTGACAGAACTCATTTAAAATATCACTGACGGATTGGTTGTCATGCCAAAACCAAGTGATCAAATAATGGATTTTTCCAAGATATCATTCAACATTTGCCCCAAGACAAAGTCCCTGTTCATAACACAATTACCTACCTCTCTCAATAATGTCTTTCAGGTAGACAGCATTTTGCAATTAATGGGAAAAAAACAAGCAAACAAAAAAGAAATACCAAGACAAAGAAATTAGTATTATGAGATAAAAAGAAAAGGAAAAAGAATGAAACAAATTTATATCAGTACCAGTCACTATATCTGTCCATCCCTTCCTGATCTTTCACTATACTAAGTATATTGGGTTTTCTTTAGATTTTACACATCTCTATTTTTCACGATCTCATAAACAATTTACAATAAAAAAATATTGGTTAAAATAATAATTCAATCCAGTAACCCATTCCCAAATCAAACATGCTAACTATCTAACCCAAGAAAAAGAAAGGACCTCATCATAGGGTATCCAACCATACATAGTAAATTCCCCAGTATTTAAGAGCAAAGGTAAAAATGATTAACAGAAGGCTGTATATGCATTCCATATGGTCCATCTAAATTGAGTAGCAATTCTGCCAGTTTATTTTTTTCTTCAGTTAATAAGTAGGTATACATATGTTTCAACAGATCAAATTTTCAACAAAATAGTCATATAATTAGATTTTTAAACTTAAATGTAGAAGCATAAATAATATAATTGCCAAAATGCCCATGTCCTTTGTCTACTAGACATAGCACAATTTAGGTTCTAACAATCTAAAGAAAGAATATTTCAAAAATTAACTTATTCTAACTATCATTAAATACTTTAATATTTATTAATAAATATATCTTATAGTAAAACCCATGGTGTTAAATTGGAAATATTCAGATATATTTTACATATTATAGCCTTAGTGTCTTTGTATGAATACTTGAAATTACACTGCATTTCTTATGAAAAAGTTCCATTTGCTCTTGTTTCATTTATCATATGACATTATTATGGTTGGTGGCACCAACTCTAGACAGGATTTGGCTTTTTTATTCACCTATCGAGGACCTGGGATAGGCAGATTTTGTTTGATGCTTAAAGATATTCAACTAGGATGTAAGGTGTTCTAAGTAAAGCTGCCTTTTGCAATTGACTGATGGTGAATTTTATCAATGCCAATGGTGGTCAGGTGGTGGTCCAGAAATTTTGACCTTGTGCCCAAGGTTGAGTGCAATCTGCTATCTTTGTTTTCATTAGCCACAGTAGTTCTGTTTTTATTTGCGGGTGTTTATATTTTGTAATTTTCTCCAGTTCTTTCACTTCAGTTGTGCTATATTCAAGTAATGCCATGCCGACTATCCAGACTTTTTGGGGGTCTTTTTTATTAACAATTATTAATTGTTTTGTGGCAGGTGCTTTGCTGTTTGAATCCTAAAATCCCAGAGCATGTTAGCTTCTTCAGTTTTTATATCTTTGCCTATTGTGTGGCCCCACTCATTCTTGCTTGTAGACAAATGGTATTTCTTGCAGATATTTCAATGCACCATTATTCTACTTTGTCATACTATTGTTTATAAACAGCTTGTGTGATCTTCTTGCAGTAGCTAACTAGGTGGTCCACTATTTCTTCAGATTTTTTGCAGAGGTGGCATTTGCTGTCAGTTATTGTCTTCTCAATTCTCGTTATGTTTGCATTTCTTCTTAAGGCCTGGTCTTGTGCAGCCACAGTTAATTCCTGTCTTCCTTAAATTTTGCTGCTCTTAGCCATTTGCAGGTCTTGTTATCTGCTTTGTCTACTATTTCTTTTATTTACCAGCCAAGTAGTACTTTGCTTTACCATGTCTCTTTTCTATTCTTTCAAGTAGACCAGTTTGGTATCTCCAAAACTCAGCAAGCCTTCAAGGTGTAGCATCTTCTTCACTGTCCTTCAAATACTCTTTGAATGGTCACCCTCTTTTTATTTTTTTTCAGCTGCTGATGTATTTGCAATATTACACACCCACCTATTTTCCCTGGTAAGCATAGTCTGTCAATATTGCTGTGTGGATGAGTCATTGCCATTATTTTTCTGGTCTTCCTACCCAGGGATTTTAGTTCTGCTTGAATCCAGTCCACTATTCCAACTATTACTATTTGGGATTGGGGTAGCTGGTGGGGAAGGGAAGGGAAGGGAAGGTCTTGTACCAAAAAAAAAAAGCTAAAAATAAGTATGTGTGTGTATCTATGTGTGATTTTTACCCAGTGCAGTACAGCTGCTTTGAAAGCTTCCCTGAGTATTTTGGCACACATATATTAAGGAGAAGTAGATTTGCATGCATACGTAAGCAGAGACAATTTGGAGCAGGTTTTAAAGCAGCAATGTAAGCCTGGAAAAGATGTGGCTGTTTTCAGGACTCAAAGAGCAATATTCTGTTCTTGCACCTGCATATTATCAGTTTTTACTTCCAAAAGGATTTTTACATTTTTTCCATTTCTAAAATTTCAGTCCAGCTGATATGTTGTACAAAAAGGCCTTCTAACAGAACAATCATACAAATGTTAGCTTATCCATTCAAAGGAAATGAATTTCACTTTATACCTAGGTAAATATAGTGAAAACTGCATTCTAAGTTGAAAAATCTTTGATGAATTAATAAAAGTGGTAGGGGTTAGGCTGCTTGCAACTACCAGTAATAACATTACAGACTGTAAGGACTTGGTTAGGTATGTTCCCATGTTGAATGACTCCAGAAAGTAAATAAGTCTGGGTCAACTTAACCAGATCAATCCATTTTACCAGAGAGCTCTGGCAGGAAGGAGCTGGGACAACTCTTCTCACTTTTCATAGTACAACTGTTCAAAGAATTCTTTAAAAAAAAAACCAACAACTTTATTATCAAGTCCTATCAATCCTGCAGCTTTGCCAAGCATTAGAAATCCACCTAGAAAGTGTTTTCTTTAAAGCTAAAGAAGCAGCACAATGTCTCTGGAGCACATGAGCGGATAGCTTTCTGTTTGTGGTGTAATCTTTTGGGAAATATATCAAAGTCTTGCAGTGTCTCGAGAAGGCAAACACTACAGTGTGATTTTAAAATATCCATTAAAACAATAATTTAAAACTCATTGTTCTCTCTCTGTGACTCCAAGAAGGTTGAAAGGATAAGAAATGCTCTGCCTTGGCAATGTCACAGATCTGATCTTCACAATCAAATGCCTCCAGCAGGAGCACACTAAAATCTAAAGCTAGGAACGATTTTATCATTTAATAAAGGAAATGCACACAAAACTTGCAGAGAGAGTTGTTGAAAGAAATACAGTGTCATTTATGGCAAGTAAATAGGACGTTTTTTATCCACTAAACTCCTGCTGGGGAGAACACTAAAAATGAGTTCTAATTTGCTAGAGCCTCAATTCCCATTGCCTATACATAAACTGTATCTGCTTTGGTTTTCAGGTTCACTTATAATAGCTACTCATTTTCAGGAAGGGGGACTTGTACAGCCCTTTTTTACTTCAAGGTTTATGCATGATTTAGCAAGTATGATAATGTTAAACATTCAGCTGTAAGCTGAGCCTTCACTGCAGCACAATGTATATATAACCAAATCTGCCCTTCTACAAGAACATGCATATTTAAAAAATCAATTTAAATAGTATTTTTCAGCATATTCATTGAATTAAATTTAGGTCCCTATTTTTCACAGTTGAAAAAAGTGGCTTATTAGTGTTGAAGAAAGTGGCTTATAGTGACTCAAAATTCTGTTCCATCTATTCAAAACTGCTGGTACCAATTTCAGGTAGGTTTTTTTTTTTTTCAACCCAACTAGGAGGTGCCAGTGATGAGAAATTGATCAATGCTTCTCCTTAAGACTTAGACAGATAACTAATAAGCTTTTGTTTTTCTTCCCACAGGGTTATTTCAGTTAAGAGGGACAAGACAGTGAGTAAGAAATATATTGGGGTGGGGTAGGGAGACTTGGTATAACCAAAATCATCCTTAAATCTTCTGGACGTAGACCAATAAATTGTCCTCAAACCTGATGGAAGACAATCCCAATTATGGGCTCATAATAGAAGTAATTATTTGGGGATACTATGATCACTGCCACAAAATAGCCATGTGACTGTAAAAAGATAATGTCCTCAGTCATATATAAAACTAGCTGATTACCCGGCTTTGCTCAGGGTTTTTTTTTCTTTAAGGGAAGTATACTTGTCCCGGCATGCCCTGTTGCTTGTTGATGTTGTGTGTGTGTGTGTGTGTGTGTGTGTGTGATGCGTGCTTCTGTGTCTCTGCTAAGTGTGTTAATGTCCTATCTTG
>JANHJO010010621.1:53792-64199 GCA_032468235.1 Pseudoxyrhopus heterurus
GATTGCTATGAGTGTGGGTGTTGGGTCTGATCTTGGGTGTCTATGAATTTCGTTGTATGTGTATACTGTATATATATATATATGTAGAATGCCAATAAATTTATTATTATTATTATACACTGTATCTACTTACAATGCCTAATACTTCTATAAGTGACACTGAGTGAAAATATTTAACCACGTTACACGTTTTCATTTTACTCTGTTTTTAACTGCCAAGAGTTTATAGCAATAAAAGCAGTTATTACTGTTTTTTGTTTTTTCTTAGTCTTATCTTTAAGGATTCAGAATTCTGCTCCTTTTATCAAGGACTTAATGTCTTTTTATCTTATATTTAGTTTTAAATTATCCTCCACTTTCCAACCCTTATACTTCAGTAGGTCCTGCTGGGGGTTTAACAGGCTGGTAATTGCTCCTTTGTACTAAGTTGCTTCTCTGCCTCCCGTTCCTTATCGTTTGTAGGAGGGATAAAGCAATTATTGTTTGCTAACTGGCTGTACCTGCTCAGTGTCTCTGAAAAGTTTGTGAGATTATAAGGGTCTGTTACTCCTTTCTCAGTTGCAGTAGCTTCAGTCTCAGAGTTCACTCCACCATTTGAGTTTTACCTCTTCTACACACAACTGGCTTCTTTAATTTTCCATCACAATTTCATTTCTCTCTTCCACTGACACTTACACTTTTATCTCTTTGCAATAAAGGTTACGCTACTCTGATAGCTGAACGTGCCCTTGGAATGAAAGCTAAGGAACACATCCTCTAAAATAATGCAAATGAACAACTGTCTCCAAGGTGTATAAATCCTTCCATTCCCCACCATCCAGCCAGAACTGAAGAAGCTTCTTGGATGGGAAGCGAAATGTCTTCAAAGAAAAATAAGGAAGTCCAGTTTCCTTTTGAAAAAGCACTTTTGGGACAACCATAACCTGGATGACTGAGAATCTCCATAGACACTAAGGAACATAATGAAAAAATAGGACAATTATTAAATATAAAGGAGAGCAAACTAATGACAATAGATACAGGAACCTAGAAAACTTAGAAAATGGGAGACTGTGAGTTCTAATTCTAGTTTAGCCACGAAAGCCAGCTGTTTGGGCCAGTCATTCTCATAAGATTGTTATTGTGGGAAAAATAGGAAGACGAAGGCGTATTGGATATGTTTACTGCCTTGAGTTGTTTATAAAAATAATACAGGTGGAATATAAATAAATAAACCAGCATTAGAAATGCAAACAAAGACACTGATGAATAGTTTCTGCCTTTTAGAGTACTCTATCAACAATTTTAAAAAAAAAACAGCAGTCAACAAATACGCCATGGATTAGCTCTTGTTAGGATAGCAGTGAAACTGCCTTGGAAAAAATATTCAGATGCTGTGATGTGTCAATACCTACAAATACCTGAATCATACAGACAATGGTTTTCCTTGTGATAATGTATGGAACTGAAAGTTGGGACTTTGAAAAAAAAAAACAGACTAGAAGGATATTTTGTTGCTTTTGAACTTGGGGTTGCTGAAGACTCTTAAAAATACTATGGATAGCCAAGAAAACAAACAAATGGTCCTAGAAGAAAACAAATCAGAGTTCTCACATGAGGCACAAATGATCAGAATCAAATTATTACATTTTGGACATCTTATGCAAAGGCCTAGCTATTTTTAAGAAGTTAATAATGCTGGAAAAAAATGGAAGAAGAGAGATTGGGAATACAACTAGCAGAAAAATGGATGTATTTAATTATAAGAGCAATGAGTAAATTGTTGGGAGATGTGAAGGGTCAAATTTGGAATAAATTATCTTATAGGAGGTGTATCTATGTACTCACTAAGATAATCATCACTAACTTGTGTATGCTACAAACTAACATAATTAATGACATTTGAAAAGAGAAGCCCAAATTCTTTGCAATAAGGGTGTCTCAAGAGAAACAGACAAATTTGATATATGCAGCAATCAGAATGATTGCTGGAGCTGCATTTTCCTTCTTACTAATTAAACAGGCTTAGAACTGATGTTATGAGAAATCATTGGCTTTGAATTGAACCACATTTCATGCATTGTGCTTCACAATAGAAAGACATTAATAATCGGGAAAGTTGTTTTGTTTGTTTTTTGTTTTTCCTTCAAAAAGCATTTTAATGTATTACAAGTTCCCTGTATTACAAGTCCAGCAACAGATTTCACCCTGCACAGCCCTTTTTCTATTTGCTATCAGAGGAAAATAGAAGGAAACTTTTGAGGTCTTTTTAGTTCTTTTGATGATGAAACTACAGCTGCGTTCCGTCTTTGTCCAAACTAGAGATATCTACTTTTATTCTCAGCACAAATTCCCAGCATACATTTTAGAAATTTGCCAAACTAGTTGACTCTAGTCCTATGAATGGTACCTGTATATGTTCCTGCAGCAGAACATGTAAGGAGGAGGAAGGGAAAACATATCTGAAAAGTCCAGTTAACTTAGAACAAGTACATAAACCAGCTGGAGGTTGGCTAGAATTCTGCAACAGTGAAATCTGCATTTGATCAGTTCTGCCCTGAAGAACATTTTAAAATAATTCATGGGCCATGGGGGTAATGCAGCCAGCACGAACAGCCATAACAAAATATCAAAGCCAATGCCTTGAAGTCTTTATAACTTTCAAAAACTTCATGTTGCTGCCAGTCTGCACATTTGTCCTGTTGTAAACACACACATACAACAGGATGTTCACTTCAAATATAGCCTCTTTAATTTTAAGCTCACATTCATCTAGTTTTCTTTTATCCCACAACTTAAGTCTTCTATTTCCCCATGGCTACCAAGTTTACAACTGAAGCTCTCAAGGTCTCTTCAGCCTTATAAGGAAAACAAACGTAAGTAATAACTTAATAATTTAGCAAGTATTTACAGAACATTTCCTTTAACTATACTCCTTCAGCCAACACAGAGCCCTTCAGAGACAGAACAAGACAGATACTACGATTGAACAAGCAAGGGAATCAAAGTAGTCTTATCAAGGTGAAAGATGAAAGACAATGAAAGATGCCACCAAGAAGGGGATTTCTAATGAGATTGCCGAACTTAAAAGCATCAATGCATGGCAATTGCTTTCTTACTCCTGAAAATCTACACAAATAATGGTATCAATAAGGCAATTTTCACTTTATATAGGACTACACAAGCATATTCATTTCATTAGATTTGGGACACCACCTGATTCCAAAATGACTGGATGTCTCACAATTTAAAACTGAACATCATGCAAAACAGAATATAAAATAAACAAAAACATCTTTCTGGATGGTACACTATATATACACACAAAAGACACAATCCAATAAGGGGACCCTAGCCACCCTGTTTTAAGGCCTGGGAGGCTTTTAATGCTTTTGGGAATGCAATCAGAATGAGAGCCATATGATTCTCTTGGGACAATCTGATTCCAGAAGGCAGGTTCTGCAACAAAAAGACACCCTTCTTGGATTCTGATAGGGTTGTTTAATCAAGACGACCTGAGCAATTCTGCCAGCTCTTATACGAGTGGCAAATACTATGGGATATAGGTGATCCCTCAAATAACCTGGCACCTGCCACGTAAGGTTTTATAATGATAATCAGCATCTAGAATTCTACCCAGAGCAAAAGGGCAACCAATGTAGCTTGCAAAGCAGGAGTGGTATGTGGTCATCCCAAGACATTTCCATTGTTGCCCACACCACTGAATTCTGGACCAGTTATTCTTCCAAGCTTTTGGAATCATGCTGGAGCCCAACTTCAGAGAACTTCTCTCTCTCCAGAATCTTGGCACACATATATTTGCCTTCATTCATGTTAAATATTTATAACAAATAATTTAAATGACAGATATTGCTGGATGGACAACACGAACATCAAATTGATTAGAGGCTCTGCAAAGAAGATTGAGGAGAAGCTCTACTAAGTCATCACAAACAAGATCTGCTGCTGGTTTGAACTCCAATCAAAACTCCTATGATGCAACCTCAAGAGTATTCCAAAGATAATATGTTAAAGGTACAGAACACACACATAACAGATTAGATATGGAAAATAGATTGTTTGAAGAATTCTGCACTGAAATTCATGACAATATTAAAGATGAAGCAAATAAAATATTCTGAAATGCAAAAAATAAAAGAAAATGAAGTGCCCGTCTCCTGCTGAAATGTGACGATGGAAAATAAAAGACAACAGAGGAAACTTTATTCAACTAAATATTTAATTCCAAAGTAAAGAAAAAATAAAAATAAGCAATACAAAGAAATTAAGATAATAACCGAATGGGAAGAATATAATATTTATAGAATATTACAAAAATTACAGAAATTAAAGGAACTCTTTATGCAAAACTGGGCACATAAAAGGTAAAGAAGGCAAAGACTTACTGAAGCAAGAAGAGAACATATGGAGGAGCTGGAAAACCCCCCACATCCCAATATTAATGACAATGCGTTTGGCCTCTGAGCTATAGCTAGACAATTTGGAAGAGTGGTTCTTGAATTGTTTGACCCAATTAAACCTTTTTCTGGTCTTGAATAATGTGAAATATCCCCCCACTCCAAAAAAAATCCTGTTGCTTTACACAAGTCTTTAAGCAGCAGCAATCCCAAACTAGATTCTTGATTTACAAACAAGCAACTACAAATTGCTCTGTTACTTTGAGATTTCCCAAATTACCCCCCTGGAAGTAATTATTCCACTGTCCTGAAAAAGGAAGTAAAATGAGCTCTACAACAACAAAGATGCAGGATTTGTTGAAATATCATCCTATCTATTTAGAAATCTGTCAGATGGTGCAATTAAAGTGCTCTTGCAATTTTTAAACTGTACTGTTAAACAGTGGCCAAGAGACTGGAAAAGATCATTTTCTATTTCAACTTTAAATCAATCAATGATAAAGAATATTCAATCTACTGAACAACTACAATTATCTCATATATTAATAATGCTCAAGATATTATACTTTAGAATCAGCAATATATGAAATAAGAACTGCCAGACATACAAGCTGGATATCGAAGACAAAAAGGCACCTAAGATGTTATTGTTAATAACTGATGAATATAAGAAAAGAAGATAGTGTTCCAAAAGCATGCTTACTTTTGATTATTGATTGCATTAAAGCTTTTGAATATATATCTCAACCAATTCTGGGCAGCTCTTAAGAACATACCGATATGTATATATTCATTTGCCTAGAGAAGCAAGTGGGTAAGTTCAATATTGAGAAAGGAATACACTGAGGTTGTCTTGTGTACATATACAGAATATATAATGAAAAATGCTGAACTAGAAAAAAATGAAATAAGAATTAAGATTGCTGAAGCCTAATAATCTCAAATATGCTGATGATAACGCTTTTATAGATGGAAGTGAAAAAAGAAGAAGAGCAGAATACAAAACTTGGCCTATTCAACATTTAAAAAAGGTCAACAGATAATGCCAATCAATACAAAGACACAAAAACATAACAAAAATCATTTTAAAACATTAAAAGCAATCAAAACTACTTTTAAAAACATAATCTGCAGGACAGCCCATTCGATTCCACTAGCAATAAAGCCATTTTGCAGGGCTTCATACCTGTGTTATCAGAACCTCAGACCAGAAGGTAACTACATACTTCCAGGTCCTTCCAGAATACCAACAAGGGTAGGGCCAATATGACTTCATGGAGAATCATGTTCCAAATGGCTGGTGTATGACAGAAAAGGCTCTCCTCTTAACAGATGACATTCCTTCAAGGACGGGTCCTACAACATGCCCTTCCTGCTAGGATCGGTGGATGTGATTGGGGAGAAGACAATTCTTCACATAACCTGGCCCCATGCCATGATACCCTTCTCCCATCAATCTAATATAGTGGGAATTACTTGGCAACTGGCTTACGTTTATGACTGGTTGCAGCATCCTGTGGTCACATGACTACAATATGTGAGGGGTTTTTGCCAGCTTCCAGTATTTTTTGGCAGTTTCAGGCAAACAGTGCTCATTCAGGAGAATAGCTTCACACTTATGACCATATGATTTGTTTAACAACCATGTGATTTAAACTTACATCTGCATGACTTGCTTAAAAACTGCCGAAAAAATGGGTTTGGTCACCTAGGTATCTTGACATACAACTGTCGGGACATATAACTGAACCTCTGGTCCAAATTGCAGTCATAAGCCAAGGGCTACCTCTAATTCAGCTAAGGATAGATAAAACCCTGGAGGGATAAGCATTTGGTGCTGAAAAATACAAGGTTTAATATTTTAATGTAGCACTGGAAATACACCCAAATTAACAGCTCTCCTTAAAAAGTAGTAACATTCAAGTTCTGGATGTTTGGCAAAGAATAAAACCTAACAAGAAAGTAACTTCTGGGTTTTTGAATATTTAAGAGTAGCCACCAACATTTCTCTTCAAAACATCAAGTTTCTGAATTGCTTTAATCTTCTCCCAGCTTTTTCCAGCAGCCTAGGAAAGGATACATGAAGTCTGAATAGATTCTTTCCTGCTAATTTAAAAAGGAGGAATTTAAAAAGTTCCAAGTCATCAAATCCTTACACCAAGGACTCACCCTAAGCTTAAATTTCTTTTATCCCAATTTTCTAATAATGTCTTCCTTCACATCTAAACTCCCAGAGTTCTTTGGATGGATCAGGTGACACAGAATGCTCCAAGACACATTTAATTATTTAGGTCCTCCTGGTGTAAAATAGTGAATTACAGCTTTTGTTGTTTCCAATGCAACATGTTTTTTTTTTCTAGGAAAGTCTACATATTTCCTAGTCCACCTAATAAAATGAGAACAAAAGAAGTATTGTAAAGTGCATGACTGCTAGTATAAAACATTTAAAAGCGAATGCATCGTAATTTTTATTGTAATTACGGAATCTGGAGACTACAGATTGTGACGTAAAAATTTAGAACTGCAGAAGCCTTCAGAGGAAGATGTTAATTTTTATTCTTTCAACCCAATAAAATGTTGGAAAGATATATTGGAAAGGGATTTAGGACTCTGTCTATCAGCAAGATAACTCTGAAAACAGAACAGAGCAGGACCAAATTTGGTGTACAGGAAGAAGTTGGCAAAAGAAGAACTAGAGTTCAAAAATGGGCCAGATCCAGCTGGGGTTTGCAGAGAGATTAAAAATCTAGAATATATAAATCTCCTCAATGCATCGCTAAGGTGAGGCAGTTGGGCAGTGAGTGATTCAGAATCCTGCTGACAGTTTCATTCTAAATTTTCCTCCCTCTTGACTACATAATCCAGTATATGTAGGTGTCCTATATTTCCCAGTGCAAACATATACTGTATACTACACAAGAGAAGTAATTGTTCAGACAAGGTGCAACACAAGAGGAATAACAGGTCAGACAGGGGCAGTACAGGCACACACACACACAGAAACAGACACTATAGATGCATGCAGCAAATCCAGACAGGTCCCTGGGGACAAAATATAGATCATACATATGCCATATCCTCACTTTGTTACACAGAAAACAATGTATGTGCCTGCTACAGCAATTGCTGGTGAAAGTGTGGAAAGAATTCAAGAAGCTCACCTTGCTGACAGAAATAACACTTGTTGTTTATCTTGATTTTTTAAAATGACCACATATGTTCAGTAGCAACTGATATATGACATTCTAAATGTTATCTTGTTTTGCAGAAACTCCAATTTGATTTGGAAGGAGACACCATAGACACTTATAAACTCCAAGGCTGCATGCTTACCAGATTAAAGTAAGTCTGCTAGTATCAAAGGGACTTATTTTCAAAAGTGGCATCAAATCTAATCTAGACTCATCTAGATTAGATTAGAGTCATCTAATCCCTGTTAATTAATTAACAAGATTAACAAAAAAATTGATACTCTATTCTACTCTAACACTGCAGGAATCTAAACTCCAAAACCCCAATTTTCCCAACTGGGCTTCATACTCTTATTCTTATACAGTTCATCAAGATGCAAAGAAGAGGAGATAAAATGGGGGACAACAGGAAATGCAGCAGGATCAAGGAGTGTGAATATATGCCCAGAATCTGATGGCTAACATTCAAAACGGGTGCAGAAAAAATAAACAGGAAATAAAGGAAAGCATCCTGTTGTAAAGGAATTTTGCAAACAGAAAGTTCTGCAAGACTTAGGAATTGATCAAAAAGTCAAGTTCAAAGATAAAAGTGTATGTCAAAGTATATGTAGATTAGGAATGTCTGGCTTCTGAGAAGGACAGACAATTAATGTTCTGACACAAGTCAGAGGATAAAAAAAAGATGCATTATCTAGCAGCAAAAATTGGCAGTTATAAAGCACATGCAGTCAGGAACAGCTAGGATATTGTGTATAAAACCACAGAGTTGTAACATGAAAGTATAGAGTCTTTCTCTTTCATGAATGAATGCACACACACACACACACACACACACACACACACACTTCCACTGAAACAGTGCTATTCAATGGTACTATTTCTGTTGAATAGTATCATTGAATAATATGAATTAACATTTTCTTCAAAAGTGAATGAGGTTCTTGTTGCCGTTTGATTCAAAGGTTGAAAGGCTGATTAAAGTTTGCAGGCCCTATTTGGTTTACAACCCCATTTCTAATTTGAGAAGGCCAACCAATATGGAAAAGGTCCCATTTTCAGTTACAAAGTTTTGTCAATATTTTATATCAGAAGCCCAGTTTGGCTTTTTTTCCAGTAAGCCTTCTTATGGAAACTTCTGATTTCCTCATCTTCCCACCATGACAGATGTGTGGGAATCAAAGATCATATTGGGTGGCAGCTGTGGGCAAGATGGCACAAAACAAGTAAAGTTGGGAGGAGTTGCTTTCTCAGCAAACGAGAAAGTCGCCCAGTTCAAAGACACACAGGATCTTGCCACTAGCACTTCTGCTTTTAATTAAAATATCTTCAGTGGCTTTGAAGGAGGAGAATTACAGGGGGGGGAAAGACATTGAACTGGCTGCTCCCCACCACAATGACATTGTAATTCAGAAACAAAGGCACAGAACCTTTTGTTCCAGTGTTGAAGGCTGCAAGTGAATCTGAGCAGTAGGCAGACTCAGGTATTAAAATGGCTTTCAAGGCCTTTCTACACCATCTGTTTATTGTCCAGTAAAAATGCATTTGGTTCTAATTTGCTATACACAGTCTTTATTACTTCCGCTGATCAAGCTTACATGAGAGACTTCTACCAGCCCAGTGCAGTTCTTGAATCTACACCTCAAAGGGCTGACTTCACACTTTTGTAAACCCTCAGTACGCCCATGGAACGATTCCTTATTTCTTTGAATCCTACCTTCTGTACTGTGATTAAAAAGTGCATCCCCTACATAGTATTCCTAACTACAACTGTAGAGTTAATTCAAGAGGCACGTTGCTGGTGAGCAAAGCGGTTCTCTGGATCGACACTTCAAAGGCTCAAAACAAGTTATGCCAAAGTTTCCTGCATTTGCAGTTGCTTCACTATGTGGAAACATGGATACAGAGTGAATAATCTGCGCAGGCCTACTCACATATGTGAAATACTGTATACTTCCATGTTATTGTTTTAGGTGGATAGTTATTAAAAACTGGCCCATCTACCTTTTTCTTAAAAGAAATTGAGGTTTGTGTCCCTGCACTATGCTTTAATGTAAAAAAGTACATTTTTAATAGAGTAATAAACTAGGCAGAGTTAACCCAAAGACACTAAAACTCAAGACTGCATCTGTTCTACCTTGCTTCTAGGAATAAAGCAATATTTAATGGAATTTTCTGAAGGGTAAACACTCTTTTGGGCTAGCGTTGCCATCTAGCCAGATCTTTGTTTTCCTTCAAAACAAGAAAAAACTTTCTACCAATGCAATTACCCACAAGTAGTATATTTGTAAAAGTAGAGTACTACCCTTTGGAAATACTTTGGGGGAAATCATGCTTATGGTTAAAATGCAGCTCTCTGTTCTGCTCACGCAGAAAAGCTCTTGGGACAACATCAAGAATTAAATAATCTATGTATCACAGAACCACAACCTAGAAACAACAAATAGGTAACAAGGCTGAAAAGAACATAAACTCAACATATTCTCATGGTGAAAAGGAAAAGAGGCCGATGTAAGTATTGTAGCAAGAAATAAAATGTTATTGATAATTCATATAGAGATACTTTTTTGGGAGGGGGGAACCCAAACTTTTTGGCAAGAGATCTTCAGTTAGACACATTTATCAAAAGGAAAGAAGCCTCAAATTTGGATGCAAGTAGCTACAGTACTGACTTTATATGTTCAGCACTCTTGACAGCAGCTGCACTTGTATCTCATCCACAAGAAGTCATGGAATTTGGAAAGATCAATTATAAACAACTTCAGAAGAACTCTAATCCTTTCCTAATTCAGTATGCCGCCTGAGAGGCTATGAGATAAGAC
>JANHJO010010621.1:128964-144053 GCA_032468235.1 Pseudoxyrhopus heterurus
GGTCGGCTTATACTCGAGTATATACGGTACAAATGAAAATAAATGAGAATAATGACAAAACAGAATGGATTGTTAGTGCATTAAGAAAGTCTTCCAGAACAATCCAAAGACAGCGGGGAGAGAAAAGTCCTGATAGTGAGATATGAAGTTCTACTTCATTCATGCCAGCAAGGCAGAAGTATTGTAGGTGGGTAGGCTGGAAGGGAAAAACAATATTAGCCCGAGGCCTTTGTATTCCTCCCTTATTCTATGACTGTATTAGAAGCACCACTGCTAGATCTTTAATGCAGAATGTCTTGGCCATAATGAAGAAGCCAGTGAGGATGGATTTCATTCTCTGTCTGCACTCCTCTGATGAACTGTAGTCTTAGGTATTTTCTATAATAGTAATAACTGACCTAACAAATGTATTTTGATTATGTGCCATCAAATTGGTGTTAGTTCTTAGCAAAAAATACAGAGTTTCTCCAGCAAATAAATTCACACGAAGCCTTTTAAAAAGGAAACATAGTCCCATGTAAATAGGACTTCTGGCTAGGATGATTGGATAGCAGACTCGGGGAATAAAAACAAATATCAGAGGATAGCCATTAATCTGAAAGCCTGCTCGGGAGCTAATGTCTGTATGGATTTAAATGCTATTAGAATGGCTGGTTAGAATTAGAATGGCTGTTCTATTCATTGGGGTGTTTTTTTCCTTGCATGACATTGCTGTTAGACAGCAGGGACATTCATTGACCAAGAGTAATTTCTAATTCAAAAAGCATCTAGACCAAGGGTGTCAAACTCAATTTGAGGGCTGCATCAGGGTTGTATTTGACCTGGGGGGGGGGGACAGGGGGTGTGGGCAGCTCAATGTCTCTTGTCACCTGTGGTGGCCTGAACACTGTGCCAAAGAATATGGGCTCCCAAGCTCGGTTTTCAGCTGCAACGGCCTCCTGCAACCTCTGCCTGTGAAATCAGAGCTTGAGAGGACCTCTCCCAAGTTCCATTTTCACTGGCAGAGGGTTGCAGGAGGCCGTCGCAGCCAAAAACAGAGCTTGGAAACCCATTTTCACTGGCAGAGGCCCCGCAGGCTGGTCCTTCGCTGTTTCTAGGGCGGCCCTGCAGGCCAGATCTAAGCACACCGTGGGCCGGATCCTGCCCTTGGGCCTTGAGTTTGAAACCCCTGATCTAGACTAATTAATGTGTAGCTATCAACTAAGATGATGTTGATAGCTTCAATGGAGCACAATACAGGGGAAAGTAGAAATAGAGAATCAGAACAGTGGCATTTGCCATGCAAATCTATGAGAGTTTTAAAATTACTGAACATTTTCCATGCTTGCCATAAAAATAAGTATAAAGCTTCTATTCTTAAACATGTATTGGAAATGCACTAAACTTTGACCAACTGCAGCTCCCTGGCATTTAGCTCCAAGTATTAGAGGAATTTTCAGTTTATTATTATTTTTTCTTTGATACCTCATACCCTGGGATATCAGTTGTATAAAATGCTGGTACCATCAGATCTGAGTGAGCCGAGCTTAAACGATTTTCTCTTATCGCTCTTAGGGTTTAATTTGCTGGACTTTTACTCTTGTCTTACCCCTCCATGCATATCAAAAGAATATTGGTGCTCAAGGACATCTGTTCTCTTGCAGTTTCATCCCATATTGCTCAAGTGATGTCTGGAGTGGAGCCTCTGCCAAAACTGAGAAAAGTGAGTGCTTCTGACAGGCTCTTGCTGCCAAACAGGCATTATGCATTAAGGGAATCTGGCCTGAATTCTCCACAGTTGTGCAAAGGAAGAAAGGATTCTCGCCAGCGGGCAGGAAGAAATAATAAATATCCTCTAGATAATGCATCCGCTTGCAAGTCCTGCTTTGTCACGGTTCAGAACCCCACATGGGAATAACCGAGTAACAGCCTGAGGGAAATGATTGCATCTCAAGGGCCTGAGCAACTGTTTCATTTAGCTAAACTTGAAATAAGGAAAGACCAAATGCTGTCCGGACTTCCAAATGGAATCGAGAAAGTTCTTGATATCTGTGCATGCGCTTGAGGGCCATCATCATCTAGATCTATCACAGATATGGCACGGGAAGGCACTGTGTGACCAGAAACATCTGTCTGGATGATGTTGACATAACTGACAAAGAAACATTTGCTCTCTTGACTGACTAAAGAAGAGCTTCGGGCAGTTGGGACTTTTTAACATAACTGACTCAATAGATAAAACATGGACCTTTTGTATTTCTCTTTTCAGAATTTTATATTCTCCTCAGGACACCTACCTTTCATTTGATGTCAGTAGCTGACACCCCAGATACCTGGGTATCACTAGCATTGATCTTGTAAGAAGAATATTCGTTTTCACAATCCTATCTGGCAAGACTCATTTCTAATTAAATGAAATATTTCTAACCTAAAAGGAAAAGCTGTATAGAAAAAAACCAATATCTTTATTTCAGTCAGTTACCTTTTTTTTGAATTGGGTTGATCTCAGGGGCAGTAATAGAGGAAGTTTTCTGATCACCAATATTGAGAGAATGAGCAAATTTAACTGCCTTATCTGTATCCCCTTAAGAAAGAGTTTGCCTCACATTACATTATGAATATTGTCCCATCCTTGCACCCTTATTTTTGTAATTTTCCCAGGTAGTTGTTCTTGAGAGAGCACCACAGTGGCCAAATACTTTACGATCATGGACTCATACATTGTGCAAGAGAACTGGGATTGACCATCTTCCTAGTTTTCCATTAGTATGGAAAACAACTGAGGAACTTCTGACATCTTCAGTGTTGCCTTAAATGCAGATTGATGTATGGTACCACAAGCCCCTCTGTTGTTTTTCATGCAAAAAATGAAAAGACACCCTTCCCAAGCATTAATAGCCATTCCTGATTGTCTTTATTTCCTTGCTAATGTCACCTCAAGAACAATTTCTCTCTCTATATAGTCTATTCTACTTTCTACAATAGGATGTAGTCTTACTTCTCTAGGATGCACTTCTCTTTCATCATAAGACATCCTTTATGTTGATTGAAGTTCATCATTTGAAATTGATTGAAACTGTATTTTCTCTTCTTCGGTCTAGTGTTTTGTTTTTAAGGTAGAAAAGATATAAAGTACATTAGCCTGGCTCATGTGTTGCAGCAAGTCATAATATAGCTGGGTTGATTCTGGCATAGAGTTACATTATTTGTGAATATAGCTATTCTGGTTTGTAAAGATTTTACACAGTACGGAAGACCAGGTTGTTGTTGGTTTTTGCTAAATCATAGTTTGAGATGTTCTATGAATCCAATCCTAGTTTCCAATGGTAACATTTGGTCTCAATTAGCAGTGATCATGTGCCAGGTACTCTAGCAGGGAAAAACAATAGAGATCTCCTGCAGTTGGATGCAGGTTAAGTGAAAGCAAAGGTTGGAAATTACCAAAGCATGCTACAATTTTTCTCAACAGGACCTTCTCATAGATGCTACTTCTTTCTATCCTCTGTTATATTCTTCCAATGTTTGGATGGGGAACTTGTAGCTTCTGAATTTGCTGAACCTCAGCTCCCAGCTATTGAAGCTGTCATGGCCAAGATGAGAGGTGCTGAGAGTTGAAGTCCAGCAATATTTGAAGGGCTACAAGTTCTGCTTTCCTGAAATAGGAGAGATATACACCATAATTTAGCTTCCCTGCTGTGGATAGGGGTTCATCTCACTCCTATTTTTTAAAGAATCTTTCCCCAGAATTCTGTTCTTTCTTTGATCAGCTTATAAAACATGTACTTGGAAGGTAAGGCAAATAAATGTTCAGAAAACTAGTCCTAAACATTAAAGAACATAAAAGGGAAAGAACATCCAGTTTGTCACACTCAAAAAATAAATGAAAGAATTTAGATCTGAAGCATGGTAACAGACTTGCAATATTTGCTAGGTTCACTTTTCCACTGAACACTCATTGGCAACTTATATAAGTATATTTTTCAATATTCATTACTTCATATCTTCAGTGGGAACAGCAAACATTTTTTAGCCAGTTTTACTTACTATAATTGTCTTTCATCTCCCCACTCTTCACTCCTACAGATGAATTTGTCTTCATGGGCGCTCTCATCATACAAGAAGTTGTAAAGGAATTATTGGGGAAAGGCCTTGGAAATGCCAAGGTGTTGCTGTTGGCAGGAAGCAGGTATATGTCTGTTTATGAAAACATATCTAGTAAATATATGCTTGTGTGTGAGTTGAAGAAGCATGTTAATAAAACATTTCAAAAGTAAATTTAGAAAAAGAAATAATAGAAGCAACCTTTTAAAGTAAAAGATGCAACTTAGTGATACCAATAAATAACCACGATGACTAATAGTACTTGTTGAAATGCCCACTTAAACAAAATAGGGGTTTTTGGGGTCCGACCATAATCGGCTCCAGGAGAGATTTTTGGGTAGCGTGTTTCACAGGTGGAGCACAATCTTCAAAACCTGCCTTGACAATTGTTCACTTTTAAGGTGCTGGGATCAACCTATATTACCCTCATGTTTTTTCTCGTATGATAAAATCATTTTTGAAGCCATTCTACAAATGCCCTCCTATGATAAGCATTCAATGGAAGTCATGATGAGCATAAAGATCTTGTGTCACCATACAAATGATAGCAATTTCTATCAGTTATTTGTACAATGTTGTGATATCATTCTTATGCAGAAGTGCGGTGAGTTGCCACCTGGAATGGGTTTTTTCAGTATCCATTCTGGAATGCCTTCTCAGTAAAGTACCTTCAGTTGTCTTTTCAGAACCAAAAGTATTTTTATTTTCTCCAGTTAAAACTATTGTTTAATCAATTCTTAAACATATATGCTGCTTAGAAACTAAGTATTCTGACTTCTTTTTATCTTATGTATTTTAATTATTGCATTTTAAATTTATTCTGAATTTGTGTGGTTCTTAATGCATTGTAAATGGCCCAAAGAATTAACAAATTAATAAGCAATTAAATTTGGTATTTAATTAACATTAATTGATGTGACGTGTAGACCTTGCCTAAAATCCATGGTTCTGCAGGCAACAATATGGAGGAGTTCTGCTTCAAAGACTTGACTTGTCATTGCAGTGCTGGTGGAACAGGAGTCCTCCTGAATGTGGATCGAGTGGCTGAACAGCTGGAAGAGCTGGGATATCCTGGGATTCAGGTCCGTGGTCTTGCAGACTCTGGCTGGTTCTTGGATAATAAACAATATCGTAGGACAGACTGCATTGATACCATAACCTGCGCCCCTACAGAAGCCATCAGGAGAGGAATTAGGTACTGAAGTTTTTAACATCTTTCCTGGAAATCTAAAACTGGAGTGAGACATCCAGTGAGACCTTTCCTTGATAGTTAACATGAGCTACAGTCTTCAGAGAATGCTAAATAATATTCATGAAATGTGGCTGTGTAGAAAGTACATAATAAACATTCTAGTAATCTATCAGTAGACAGAGAAACTGAAGGTGTATTTCGTTCCAGCAAGCACCACATGATGGGGTGAGCTCCTGTTCTCACCCCAACTCCTGCCATCCTAGCAGTTCGAAAGCATGCAAATGTGAGTAGATAAATAGTTACCACTTTGGTGGGAAGGTAACACCGTTCCGTGTGTCTTCAGTGTATAGTCATGCTGGCCAAATGACCACAGAAAGGTCTTTGGACATTGCTGCCTCCCTCTGCTAGGAAACGAAGATGAGCACCGCCCTCTAGAGTCAGACTCAACAGAACAGAGGAAACTACCTTTTTAATTTTTTAAATATATATATACATTTTCAATGTGTGGTTTGTCTGCCCTCTACTGTCCACTGTTTTTGGAATTTACATACTAATAAAGGAGAATATTTGTAGCTCAGGGTTGACATGAGGGGTCCTTGGTGCTTTCTGAGTTTGCTTATTTTCATGCAGACATTTCATTACTCAAACTAGGCAACATCATCCGTGCTAGGACTAGCATAGCACTGATGATGTTACCTAGTTTGGATAATGAAACGTCTGCAAGAAAACAAGCAAACTCAGAGAGCACCAAGGACCCCTCATAATTTACATACTCTTGCCTCTCAATTCCAAATATTCTATATAGCATAGTTAACTATTTTTGTAAAATGAATTTGGATAATTAACTCCAGCTAATTATTTTTAACTCCCAGATATTGGCATGGACTTGTTCCTGAACGCTGCAAAATGCAGTTTAGAGAAGGAGAAGAATGGAATTGTTTCTTTGGCTATAAAATTTATCCTACTCTCCGATGTAAGTGTGCCAGTAAAAGCCTGTTGCTGAGTGATATCTGAAATGCATTTCAGACAAATTCTCCTTATCTGTATAATTAATACTAAGTGGTTATTATTGCTAGTATTGTCAGCCAGGTAAATGTTTTGATTTAGTTAATTATGTAATTTTTACACTTTTAATTGATTTGCTGAATACAAATAAATATTCATATTACTTTAATACTTCAATATAAATAGGATGCATTTGGGGGATGCGAGACTGTTTTAATTACTGAAGAAAGTGTGGAGTAATTTGCAAGAGACATCTACAATTTAGCAAATAAAGACTACCATGTGATTAGATAAAATGGTTTTAAATAAATGCACAAGAAAATGTTACATGGCATAACCAGAATATACCAAAATTCATCCTTATTTTTTTGTTTCTCTTTCTAAAATTTCCACATACTAAGACATCTAATCCATTCTTGGTTACTTTGTTTATCACTTAAGCCAGTAAGTTTATAGCCCTATTAGCGATGCGATTGGTACCAAATTCTTCTTTGTGTAGGTCCTGTTTTTGTGGTGCAGTGGCTGTTTGATGAAGCTCAACTCACTGTGGACAATGTTCATTTGACTGGCCAGCCTGTACAGGAAGGACAGTGGCTTTATATCCAAAACCTGGGCCGCGAATTGAGGAATACTCTCAAAGATGTGACGTTAGTTTTGTTTCATGTTTTAAAATTTCCGTTCAAGGAAATTTCCTTTTGTGGGATCTAAGAATTTTATCTTAAAATCTTTCAATGATATGTCACATTATTAAACACTAGACTTGTATGGTTAATTTTTTTTTGCTTGTATTGCTGTTAGTGGGAGTCAGCGGTGCATCTCAGGCCTTTTACTCTGTTAAAACTAAGATAAGGACAGTGGCTTCATATTCATGTCATATGACTCAGTTGCTTTCTCATGACAGAAATATTCACAATACCCAAGCACAAGAGATAATGAAATTAAATTTGTGGTGACTTAGCTTCTGTATGGTATGTTAAGAATAGCACTTCAAAGCAATTCAAGTCTGAGATCTAAGCTTCCTGCATCTAGCAACTTATATACCATATTTTTCAGATTATAAGACACACTGGACTATAAGACGCACCTTGGTTTAGAGGAGGAAAACAAGAAAAAAATAGTTTTTTGCCTCTGCGCATCCCGTTTTTGCCCTCCCCGGTGTCCAGAAGCAGTCTAGAGGCCAAAAACACGCCCCTTTTTAGCCTCCAAAGCCTCCGCGCATCCTGTTTTTGGCTTCCCCATGCCGGGGAGGGCAAAAACAGGACCCATGGAGGCCTAAAACGGGCCCAATTTTGGCCTGCAAAGTGCTTCTGGAAGCCGGGGAGAGCAAAAACGGGATGCATGGAGGCTTTGGGAGGCCAAAAATGGGCCCGTATTCACTGTATAAGATGCACTAACATTTCCACCCACTTTTTTGGGGGTGGGGGGGAAAGTGCGTCTTATACTCCGAAAAATACGGGTAGATATCTTTATTGCAGCAAGAGGCTTAAATTCTACTAGGTATTCTAAAACTCAAAGTTGTTAAAAAAGACATACCAAAATGTTTCTTTTTCTAACACATTGATTTTATGACTTTTCCTCCTTCTCATTCAGAGCCAGCTTTGCTCCAGCTTGTTTGTCTCATGAGATCATAACACGCAAGTAAGTATGTAGAGTGGAAAGGTGCACCTTCCTATTTTCTCACTTCTCTATCGAATGAAAGACATTCACTAATTATTTATAAAGAAGGGCTGGCTAAATCAGCAGTGAGCAGAAAATAAATTGAAATCTACAGTATGTTTGTAGATTTCTGAGTAATTTACATTTATAAGCATTTATGATTAGCAGAGGTGACATAAATTATCCCACAACTTTTAATCAGGCTGCTAAAAGGAAGAAAAAGTGGGGTGGACAGGATTGATCTTTTTCTCTGAAAAGACTACCGTAAATATAGTTTGGATACTGAGAATAAATGACTGGTTTCAGAAGCTCCCTTTTTTGCATTCTGCAATTAGATGTCTACCTTGAGTAACTGTTTTACTGTAAACGTCAGTGGATCTTGAGCTGTCTTGGGAAAAGAGAGCAAAAAGTAAAATCCAGAAACTGAAATTCTGCCTCTCCTTCTCTGGAATACTGCTGACTTTCTAGAATGTTAGAAAACTATATTTTGAGAATATAAATGATATAAATATACAAAGCATATCATCCAACTTTTGGAACTTCTAGTAACCTGTGTAAATTGATTCTGTATTATTTTGATTCTCATACATTGTCCAGTATGTTTCAGATAGATTGAACCTTGGCAGCTCTTTTCTTTTGTTGCTACCTCATATGATCCCATGAGTATTCAGAAGCACAGCTGAAAGTTCTAATGTCAGCAGGCTCTCTTGAGTTATGCCTATGCTGTGATTAGTCACCTATAAGGTAATGTTCTAAGTAACATGCAAATTGTCACACACTTTCATCTATATGGGTTGCTTTTTCAGTCATTGGACAGACATCCAAGTGAAAGGGACCTCTTTGCCCCGAGCTCTGCACTGCTGGGATCGCAGTCTACATGACAGCAATAAGAATGGGAAAGCTCCATTAAAAGGCTGCCCAGTCCATCTGATTGACAGCTGCCCATGGCCACATTGTAACCCATCATGCCCTACCATCCGGGACCAATACACCGGCCAAGAGATGAATGTGATCCAATTTCTCATGCATATGGGTTTTGATGTGCAGAAGATGGCACAGCAGCAAGGGCTGGAGCCCAGTAAACTTCTAGGGATGCTGAGCAGTGCTAGCTAGAAGTGTATTCTCTTAGCGACAATGGCTTGACTCTTTAGACACCCAAACTTTCTGCCTTCTTTGCTCATGTACAGCACGTAAACATCTACAGAGACAAGTAGCCAAACAAACGCAAATAGCTCTTGCTCAATTAGCCTATCAGGATCAAATGGACAGAATCTCATCTATCCACTTAAATGAAGCATTACCTCCACATTACTGCCAAGCAGTACCTCTGTTCACAAGGACAATCTACAGGAAGTAACGGGTGCCTAGAAACTCCAGCTTCAAGAACCCATAAGGCCTTCATGCATTTTGTCATTTCCAAGGCATTTCTAGGCCATAGAGTGACTTTGGGGATGGGTGGGAGCACTGAATTATTCTCCCATCAGAAGTGAAGATACGACCACAAGGACTTCCTGGAGCCAGCAGCTCACCATGTAAGATACTGTACAAACAAAGCACAGCGGCTACAAAGGGATCTACCGTGTATTCTATTTACTTTTGTATTGTTTTATGAAATAATTTTATTACTTGACTTTTAAAAGAAATAAGCAAGAAATATAAAATTAATGATATTGTTTTGTAACATATTTTTTAAATAATGAAGAAAACAGCTTATGCTATTTTGGCAATGTGAAAATATTTATTTTAATATGTAAATGCTATTTATAAGGGCTGATCCAAGATATGCTCACATGTTGTAAAGTTGTAAATACTTTCTTGGAAAGGTTTTCCTTGTGAACACATATGTATGGGAGAGGGCAAGGGTCAGCATTGGCATTATTATATTATTATTATTATTATTAAATCTTTATGATTCCCTTTGTACTATGTTCATTTGTGGAAATGAAATAACAAAATTACAAGTGAAGGATTCAAGAAGAGCTTTTTTCCAATTTAATCTACATGATGTTTGTACCTTTATTCATCTTTTCGTTATAGAAAATGCACAAATTTGAAGGAGAGATGCAAGGGCCTCTGTGAATAGGATGCTGATTTAAAGTGGGTATGTAGTCCTTACTTAACAACAATAATTGGGGTTAGCATCCATAGGTGATGTGGTTATAAAGCATGATGCCATATGACTACACCGGTTTACAATAACAGTTTTGACAGTCCCAGTTACCATCATGAAGTGAACCCTGTGCAGTCACAGTATGTTCTGTCCCATGCCCGAAGCACACGGATCAGGACCAGTTCTAAAAGATGCAGTGCTTTTATTCAACAAAACTCCACAAAAACCCCGTTGCTATGAAATAAAACACAAGTCCAATTACCAATTGGCACTGGCAAGTTCTCCAGCACACTCCAGGCCGAATGTCAAATGATTAGAAATAAAGTAAACACTCCTGGAAATTGGGTTACAGTTCAAGACTCACAGTGAAGCACGAAAAACCAAGCTGCAGAGGTGAACACATGAACAAGAAGGCTTTTAAGCCGCACGAACCACAATACTCTCTTTCTCCAAAACTAATCAGTTGTTTTCTGCAGAGAGCTGTTTCCAACCACACCCCTTTTAACCCCTCTAGGGTGTGGTCAATTACTGGTCAGCTGTAGCTCGACCTCTCCCCTTCCGGCGTTGCTGACGTTGCTGTTGCCTCCTCATTAATCGCCAGGTTCTGGCATCAGCTAAGGCTTCCTCTCCACTGCTTTCAGAAACCACTGGCTCCTGATAGCTCGTGGAGGGACCAGCCTCTGACATGATGTCAACAGCCGATTTCTCCCTTTCCTCCAACACTGACTCCATATCTCCATCGGAATTGACTGCCAGATCAGCAGCACGCTGAGGAACCACAACAGAAGCAGTTGGTCTATTCATCTGATAAGAACCTGGATGTGTAGAGCTGCGAATTGTTTATTTAATTATTCATTAAGTTTTTATTATTATTTTTATTAAATTTATATTTATTAAATTTTTATTTTATGGGAATGTTCCTACTTCCATTCACGCTTGGCTTGTAATACACAGAATAGACATTCTTGTTCTTTCTTTCAACTTAAAAAGAGTTTTTCCCTGCATCTTTCTTGCTCAGTGGCATGTAGATTATTCCAGGCCCTTTGCTTCCTATATCTTCAAAACTTTGGGGGAGGGGGGCGAATGTGTCCAATTTTTGTGGCAGCTACAAAAAGGGTATTGACGTGGTTAGGGACAATCTCCACAGCCTAACATATAGATTTCTGTTTATTAAACAAGAACAGTTTTGTTTGTTTACTTCCTAAAATGGTTAAATATCTGTTTCTACCTTCAAAAAAGAAAAAAGGATGTTTATTTGATTTTTCCATCAATGCTGATACTACTCATTCTTATTGACTTGAAATTGAACAAAGGGTATCCTGTTTTCTCCTACATTAAGTCTATATATTTCCAGCAATAATTTGTGAAGGACAATAGCATTGAATAACTCAACTTCCTATCAAATGCTGTAATGGCTTACTTGAAACCAGTCAGGAAGGCTTTTTGTTATTTTCTTTCCAGATAGATTTTTTTTATTGTTTTGTAAGGCTTCAATTAACAGCCGTGTCCCAGATTATTCGCTTGAGAGGATTGGGTCATCCTATTTTAATATATGTTTTTACAAGTTACGGATAATTATAAAGAAATCGGGCTATGTCTTAAGAGAAAAATAGAAGATGGCTATGGGAATATGAGTTTGGAGAAACATGAAATCCTTTAGTTTCTGACCCTTCGTTCTTTCTGTATTACGTTGGATATGAGTGATCTCAGAACAGTATATCCCTTAAGCTCTCAGACCAGAGAGACACAAATGTTACATTATGCAGGTACAGAGTTTTATATATAGGGAGAAAAATTTGTTCTGTTCGTACATTTATATGATCTTATCTCAAATAAGCTTACAAAACCAACATTATTTTCCTCTCAGATTTTGTCATGCAGTGTTCTGAAAAATACATTGATACACAAGATTCATCATATTATGGGAATCTGCAGACAAAAAGGTGTGTCCTGTGTGTGAAAATAATATATAAGGTATTTTACAGTAGGAAACAATTACTTGCAAAAATAAAAGTTTATATAAACTTTTTATGATAGGTACATAGATAGATTTAGCAATTAGACAGCATTGGAAAAGAGAAACTGTACAAAGTCAAGCTTGACTAAATCCTCTAGTCTCCTCATGCCTTGTTCTCACGCAGATCAATCCCTTTGTAGAAGTCTAAACCTAGGGGATTCTTTTTAAAGTAATCTTAGAGTCTTAACAAAAGCACAGGTTGTACTTTTATGATTATAGTGCAAATATTGAAACTTTGATCTAATAGGTGGATCAGAAATGAAGAAAAACTTAAATTTAACAGCTTCAAAAACTGGTGAAAAGATGGGATGTGGATTGATTGGATGAATAAATTACTTTTCGACCTGAACTTGCCTTAAAAATAAAATCTAAGATATAAACCAATATGGTTAAGGTCAAGATTCAAATTCATACTGAAAATCAAAGTAGCTAGTATTCAAAAGCCTCTCTTTTTTTCAAGAAGAACTGGCCAATTTGTTGGGTAAATTCAGTATCTATCTGGCATATAGATTCAGCACTTGATTTGGTTTGATAACCAGCAGAACAAATGGGATTCTTATAATGGCTTTTTTGGAAGAACATGTGCTAGTTTTTGATGATAGACAAGATTAAAAGGCAATCAGAAGAAAGATGGACTTGTTTAAACATTTATACTTCTGCTGCTTGTAAGGAATTCTGTAAGAGTTAAAAGGTCAATATGCATGATATAATAAAAAAAAACAACTACATCTAAAGGTCTGACACCAGAATTTGCTTAATCGTTGGTATTTTTAAAAGTTAATTTATTTTAAGTGTATTGTTTCTCCTTTCTGCTAATTATAATAACATCAGGGATGAGAACACACAAATATCAACATTGCAATATGTGGGTTTGCTCCTGCATATCTTTAGAAATTAAAGGAATAGTAGCCAATAAATTTGCAGTATAGAATTATAAATACAGTGACAAATACAAGAGTCATAGTTTTCAACAGCAAGTGTAATGTGGAAATAGCTTTCTCAATATTTTTTGTTACATTTTGGAAATTTCGTATCAACCTTTACATAACTAATGTTGGTTACTAAATAAATCACCTTCAATCTCTATTTCCTCAAAGTATAGAGTCTTTTGCCACTGATTTTGTTGGGGACCAGGCTGTGAGGCTGATTAATAAGAGTGGTAATACTTGGCAACCTGTAGGGAGGTCTGCAGTTTCCATTTTGGTTTTGGTTATTAGTGATCTCAAAAGTTTGTTCTCTAAATTATAAAGTAAGGAACATTTTAAAAAGATTTCCTATCTTATGATGGGGGGAAATGACAATAGAATTATCTAAGAAAAGAACAGATAAAAATGGAGTCTGGGTGTTTAATTGCAAATTGAGAATGAATTCAGATATCAGAATCTACATTTTCTAAACAGAACTTTTACAATGAGCACATGCATGCTCCCAATTACTTTGTCAGTTAGTAGAAAATCTTGTCAGCCCACACAGCCCACCCAAGTCTTGCCAACCCACATAATTTGGAAGTTCTTGATTCAAGGCTAATTGGAAAAGTTCAAATGGCAGCAATGATAAAAAAGTACTGTCTTGCAATTTAGGCTTATATGTCAGTGGCAAAAGAAATATTGTGCTATTTTTGGTACAGTGACATCTAGGTTAGTTTTCTACAATGTATACTGTATGAAACTTTTCAACTGTAGATGGGACTATTGGGTATGTAGACCAACAACCATTAGAACATATTTATCTTGTAAGCCCTAATTAAGAATAGCAATGCATCATTATCTGCCTTCCCACAATGAGTATACTGTAGTTATTACATTTTCATACTTCCATACAAAGAATAACATATCTACCTATCGTGGAAAATAAGTTTTTATATGAGCTTATGTACCCAAATAAAATTTAGTGGAATACAAGATGAAACTATTGACATATATTGCTTTGGATGAGTAGAGTTTGAAAGTAATTGAAAATAGAAATAGGAAAGCATCTATCATGTTTCCCTGAAAATACGACCTATCCCAAAAACAAACCCTAGCTCAATTTTCCCGCCTGCACCTAAAATAAGCCTACCCCAAAAAATAAGCCCTAGTTAAGACCCACCGACCATCTGATTGTACACGATGGGTCAAGGCGCAGGTATAAAAATCAAGCTAGGTGGAGTTGCCCCACACGCCCTGCATCCGCTTAGGACAGCCGCAGCCTGGCCTCCCATGCCCCAACATACGTTGTGCCACTGCCTGACTTCTGCGACCATTTGTGGCCAGATGCTACGTATCGCGCTGTTGCTGATGCTCGTGCATGCAATGGCACAAAGTGAGCTGCGGCACCAGTGTGATGAGCTTTGCAGCATCTGCCCACAAGTGGCCACAGAAGTCAGGCAGGGTGCGACAGGTGTCAGAACATGGGAGGGAAACCGAGCAGCACCGAAAGCAATTGGCGTTGAAGTGTGGCGTTGAAGTTTTGACTGCTGAGTGGGACCTCTCCCGACAGAAACTTCTTCCCTGTTTCCCTTTCAGAGCAAATTGTCTTTGTGTAATCAAGCCCTGGAAGATTGTGGAATGTGTGTGCTTAGAAGCAACATGAATTCTCTCCAAGTAACGAGAATTGCAGGCAACACTGTCCCTTTCAAACAATCTTCCAGGGCTTGAATACCACACTTTCAACTGTTTTTGGCACCTCTCTGTTTCCACCCCACCCCTGCAAGGTTGGTCTGGTAAGCAGGATTGCCTTCCACCTTACCCACCACTGTGGTCTGTGGCCAGACCATGAATGATGATTGACCATCCCCCAAGCTCTGCTGCTGTCAAAGTAGATCCCAGGCGCTGCGCTATAATGGACAGACGAAAAGCGGAGAGAGGAGGAGGAGTGAGGAGAAGAAAGAGGAAAAGTGAGGCCATCCCAGCCAGCCAGACATTGAAGCACTGCCATGATAGAAAAAGCAAGAGAGCAATCCAATCCAACTTCTGTGTGTGTGTGTGAGAGAGAGAGAGAGAGAGAGAGAGAGAGAGAGAGAGAGAGAGAGAGAGAGAGAGAGAGAGAGA
>JANHJO010010621.1:153955-165567 GCA_032468235.1 Pseudoxyrhopus heterurus
CACTATTTTTCTATCATCTATTTTTTAAAACAGTTTTTCCACCAGAGACTACAATTCCCAGGAGGCAGCGCAATCGCAAACCCTTATACAATAAGGCTTATTGTATCGTACTAATCATGGAAACGCCCAGGATGCAGCAGCCATTACCGGCAAAAAAGCCTGAGCATCGCTCGAAGAAATCAGTCCTTCGCGGCCTCCGTGGTAAGTCGACTGATGCAACTGCAAACAAAGCTTACTCCAATAGCTAGCGGGCGATGCGCTTGCTCAGCATCTGATTGAAGGAGAAGGCAAGGAGGCCGCACCCTCTCATTCGGATTGGCTGAGGAATTAGCTTTGTCCTGTGTTTTACCACGGCTTCTCTTCACCACCACCACCGATTCTGAACGAGCCACGTGGGAGTATCAGGTTTGTTCGCTAGGGGGTAAGTGGGCTCCGCAGAGACGCGCCTTGGGGAGGGGGGCGGGGTCGGGTCCGGGGAGAACCTGAATAGTATGGAAAGGATCGATCCGCGATGCGAAGGGCATGGAAGATCGCGTTCAAGGGACGGGGACGGTAGGATGGGCAGGAAGAAAAGCAGAGCAGCAGGTGGGAGGTGGAGCCGGCACCAAGAAAGGAAAAAGATTAAACGAGCTGTCATGTCAAGTTGAGGGTGAGTGTTAGTTAGGGATCCTGAAGTAGCCCTTTTAAACTTTTTTTTGTCCCAGATACTTGAATCTACCCATTCTCTAAATCCAGTGCAAAATCTGAAGACCGTTCCTGTAATTTTATATTTTAAATTTAAATAGAATTATATTACTATCACCGACACGTTTAGATGATATTCTCAATTTTTTTTTATACCAGGGATCCATTAGGTCACTTCTAGAAACTTGTTACCATGAGTGTGGGATTCATCGGTGCGGGGCAGCTGGCCTTTTCCTTAGCGAGGGGCTTCACCGCAGCAGGTAGGCTAATGCAAGAAATTTGCAATAAACTCACTGGTACATCAGTGTTATATTTATTTCTGCAAAACTTTCTTACAAGTTTGCACAGTATGTTAGATGCCATGTAGTTTGTTTGCTTTTGGTTTAGTATATTGTGCAGACGAAGCCAGTTATGTTATTCAGTTAACCATGTGTAATCAAATAATGTGCTTGTAATAGCTTAAATGTGATATTTCTGAAACATTAGAAATGGTATTAAATTTTTATCTGGTCACTTGTGGTATCTATCTATTTGTCTCTCAGATCTTTATTTTTTTCTTTGATTCAAGCATGCTTTGTATTTGTATAATGAACTTATTGTAATGAAGACATAGTGCTAATTTTGTTGGAATACAGTAGATACAAGTTTGAAACTAATCCCCTTTTGTATTTTGGAATTCATGTTACTATATTACAACTCTCTCCAGATTAACTTGTTACAGTATTGTTGGGAAAATGTTAATGAGATACAAGCAGATATATGTATGCTATATTTGTAGGAGAATCCTAGTTGCATTTAAATACTCATATACCAGAACCCTAGAAGCCCCTCCTAATTTCTAGGTGGTTTTTTTTACTTCTTACGAAATAGTATAATTACAGGCTAGAAGAGTGGCTTACTGGTCATGAAACTGCAAACATTGCAAAAGACAGCACAGAACTTTCCATAGATTTAAAAAACAAAGTTCTCAGTGTAGTTCTGCACGAACTTTGCCTGCTTATATATTCTTAGTTTTGAATTTTCCTTTACTTTAAAAAATATATCAATACATTTCAGGACCTCTTCACTTAAAAAAATATAAAAATCTACAATTGGATAAGAGGTAGTAAAAATTATACTGACTGAAAAACAAAATGGGTGTATTGAGAAGAGACGTGATGATAGTGGCAAGAATATAATGAAAACAGAAGAGACAGGCAGGCAGAGCAGGTTATGCCAAGGCTCCAACAAACCTGATTGGAGGACTACCACAGCTGGGCAGCAAAAATTTAATCGATCACTAGATGGCAGTAAAGAAATACTGAAAAAGATCCTTTAGTGTCCTCTAGTAGTAGTCATCTATAGTAATAGCAATAGCACTGTATTTATATACCGCCTATCAGGGCTTGCAACCCTCTCTAAGCGGTTTACATATTGCCCCCAATAATCTGGGTTCTCATTTTACCGACCTCAGAAGGATGGAAGGCTGAGTCAACCTTGGAGCTGGTGGGATTCGATCAGCCAAACTGCTGAACTGCAAGTCTGCAGAGTATCTGCAGTACTATGTTCTAACCACTGCACCACCACAGCTCCTTATCTAGATTTATTTAGTCAGTTATGATAAAAATAAAAAGGGTTTCATGCAACTAGGGAGGGGAGATGAATTCCCTATGACTCAAGTGGTCAAGCAGGAAGGGGGAAAATGATACTTTAAATAGAGAAGGGAACTCCTGACATGGCCTATATTGTTGCAATAACATGGAAGAAATGGCTGGGTGACCTTCCTCTTCCCTTTCTCTCAGCCTGGTGGGACTCTGCATCTGAACTCTCTCGCCACTGGAGGCGCCCATCTAAGGGGGGCTGTAAAACACTAACTATGCCTCTGATAATAAGAACTGAATCATCACTTGAATAAGATGCAGGAAGCTAAAGAAAAATGAAAAATAATATTTATTTTTCTAGGGATTTTGGCTGCCCACAAGATAACAGCAAGCTCACCAGACACTGATCTCCCAACAGTATCAGGCTTGAGGGTAGGTTATAGCATTTGAAATATTAAAATGACTCTTTTCTGCTCTCAAAACTCTCATAAAACTCTCGGTAGCTGTGTTTGTCTACTGAACTCTTCATATATGATGTGCACACTGCTTTGATTGATGTCACTGATGACTCCTGGCAGTGAATCCCACTAACAAATCAGGTGTTTTTTGGTTTTCCTTGCAAAGCTTGACAAGAATCTTGCTGGTTCATCTTGGAACAACCCATATCCTGATGCCAAGAACAAAATTGTGGCACCAGTCTGGCTTGTTCCAAGATGAATAAACTAGAATTCCTAGTTTATACATCATAGTCACCAACCACAGAGCATACAGGTTTTTTTTAAAACTGTGACTACTAGCAGAGGGATCCAGTGGATGTGATAGCAACAACAGGGTGTAGCATACTTTTAGTGGTAAACCAGAGTAGTGGCTTGTAGTTCCAATAAGAATATGGGCATTTCATGCTTCATCCATGTACGGAGATAGTTTAGGCTTTATTAGCTCTGATATTATGTCTACAGGACCTAAACTTCCCAGTCAAAACTTTTTATATTACTATACTAGAATTGGGATACATTTCACTCATATAAAAAAGAAAAATTGAGAGAAAATAGTAGGGCTACATGTTACTCAGAAAAGCATATACAGGTGATCCTCAAGGTACAACAGGCAATTTAATGGATGTTCGAAATTAGACTACCCAAAATCACATATGATCCCATTTCAAAGTTACGATGGCTGCAACAGTGCTGCAGTCCCCTCATCCCACCCGTTGAAACCCTGCCCAATACATCCATCATGCCCCATACTTATCTTTTGAAGCTCTCCGGACCTCATGTTGTAGAATGCAAGCAGGCCATGTGTCCCTGGGCCAGGTAACGGTGATCCAAATGTGGATGCCATTTTGTCTCACCCTTTTGTGGGAAGAACAAAATGGTGGCCACCAAAGAAATTGCTTCATTTTGCTGTCTTAGAGAGGTCTGCAGCATAGTGCCGCAGAAACTTCTGAATGTTGCAGGAAGCTTCTGCAGCACTGTGCAGAGCTTGGTTAAGGTAGCAAAATGAAGCAATTTGTCGCCCAGATGTGTGGCAGTGACCTGAATGCCATTGCCATTTTGTGGGTGGGACAAAATGGTAGCCACTTTCGGAACATGCAAAAAAGGAAATCATATCAGCACTCTGGAAGGCCTCACAGCTCTTCAAAAGGTAAGTGAGAAGGGTATTTTGCCTGGTGAGTGGGGTGGGAATCAGATCTAAGGCCTGGGAGGACCGGTGGGAGTGGGAAGAGGCATGTGAACACCCAAGGCACAGGAAGTGGAGCACGGGGTGTCAGTGATGGAGAAGGCCTTGGGAGGGCCAGGGCAGGCAAGCCTGGACCTGTATGAGGCCTCCAAGAGCCTCTCCCACCCAGGAGGCACCCCCCACCCCACTTAGCAACGGCATGTTCTTTTTATGTTTCACTAGTGAGAGCAGGGATGGGGGGGTTCGTTAAGTGACACCTTTCACCTAAGAACTGCCATGACATATGACCACAATAGACAGGCTCCATTACAATCATTTCTCAAGGCCTACCTATAATTTGATAGTTGTTTTTTTCGCTTGAAAAATAACTTTAGGATGAGATACTAGTGTGGAAATACCTTATTTATTTATTTGAAGGGCATGTTTTCTGTTGCAAATAGATATTTTAAAATGTATAGAGAAGATTTGATACATTCAATCACTGCCTTGCTTCTTTCTGTATGGTGGCATTACTAAAGGAATTACGTGTTACTTTTGTGTCCATGATGCATTGTTTAGTCCTTAGTTTCTATCTTCAGGAGCATCATATTCCTAGAATTTAGTTGAGACCAGACCTGTTCTTAAACTGCAGAATGTCTGAGATTGTGGTTTTGATTATAAAATGTATTTATAAAATTTTCATATATTAATACAGGTAGTCCTTAGCTTACTACCACAATTGAGCCCAACATTTTTGTTGTTAAGTGAGACTTCGTTAATTTTGCCCCATTTTACGACCTTTCTTGCCACGATTGTTAAGTGAATCACCACAGTTGATAAATTAATAACTCTGTTGTTAAGTAAATCTGGCTTCCCCATTGACTTTGCTTGTCAAAAGGTTACAAAAGGTGATCACATGACCTTGGGATGGTCATAGGTATGAACCAGCAATGGTCATAGGTATGAATCAGTTGCCAAGCATCTGAATTTTGATCATGTGATTATGGAGATGCTACAAAGTTATAACTGTGAAAAATGGTCATAAGCCCCTTTTTTCAGTGCTTGTAACTTTGATTGGTCACTAAATGAACTGGTGTAAGTCGAGGACTACCTGTACTAGAGTCATCATAGCACATGGCAAAACAGCATAAGTGTTAAAATTGAATATACGGTACATCTAGATACTGAACATGTTCCAAACAGGATATATGATTCTTCCCAAGAAGTTTCTCTCTACCTCAGTTTGTCTGCAAGCTGGTGCAGTTATTTCGATCAAAAAACCTCATCCTAACCCCAGTAGTCAAAACAGTTGAATCTCTATGTTTGCCTCATTTTTTTGCCCATTTAAAATCAAGATGTGAGATTATTTTGGCTTTAATCTATCAAGTTCATTTTGCCTTTGTAATTCTAGGAAAATAAATGTGTGCCCAAGCTTGCCTGGTTTCATGCCTAATCCTATTGTTATAATCTTAGCACAAAGAAAGAAGTCCTTCATCAATTGATATGCAACTTCTTAATTCCAGAAAATGGGTGTAAATTTCACCATAAGCAACAAGGAAACGGTTAAAAACAGCGATGTCCTGTTTCTGGCAGTGAAACCTCCCATAATTCCCTTTATCTTGGATGAAATTGGCTCAGACATGGAAGATCGACATATTGTAGTCTCGTGTGCTGCTGGTGTTACTATCAACTCAATTGAAAAGGTGAGAATCGCACTCATCTGTGTTAGGTTTCTTGGGCCTAGAGTGTGCAAGGGAAGGGCAGTTAGCAGACATTTCTGAAGAACAAACTAGTAATGTGGGTGGTGATAGTGCAACAAATATAATTGCTTTGCTTATATAAAAAGAAGAGGAAACATTGTTGTATCTCCGGTTGATGATCTAGTAAATAGTTTTGTAAGTAAGCTAGTTATCACCCTGCATGAATTGGCATTAATAAATTATGCTTATCAACCTGAATAAAATAGCATAAGTTATTCTAAATTAGCATAAATTGTAATAAATTATGAATATTACACCAGATAGCATGAATTGTGGGTATTACTCAATAAATTATGACTTATTATTATAAATCATTACTACCCTGGATAAATTATACATTATGAGTACCCAGATGAACTATCATAAATTAGGCATAAATTAATAAATTTATAAATTTCGTGGCATAATTATTCTAAATTATTATTCTGGATAAATTACCATAATTTAATACATTCCCATAAATCATTATCCTGGATAAGTTATAAATTATCATAAATCATGATTAATATCCCAGATAACTTATCATAAATTATTGCACCTGATAAATTATCAGAATTATTATTCTTAATCTGGATAAATTAGCATGAATTGCTAAATTATTATGAGTTAATAAATTGTTATCAACCTGAATAAATTAACATAAGTTATTCTACCTTAGTATACATTTAATAAGTTATTATTCTGATTGAATTCTCATAATGTGCCTAATTATTATAAATTGTGATAAATTATCCTATATAATATGCCACCCTATGGACATTCCTTAAATTGCAAATGAGGCAATTGGACAGGAGTCTGTAATGTATAACTTAGCTTTTCTGTACTTGGCATCTCCAGATGTGCTGGGATTACAAGTTCTACAATAATCAGTCCCTCAGTTAAGAAAATGGAATTGCAATGCATCTGGAGGACACCAAGTTGGAGAATGCAGATGCAATGCTTTTAAAACTTTCCGTACTTCTTCTGTAAGGATCTTCTGATATATATGAATAAGAAATAAGTATTTAGGGAGAAGAATAGGTTCCTAGCTGAATTCTCTGCCCTCATCAGGCCATATTTCATTTAAAGATATGAAGAGATACTATAAGGATACCAAATGAAAATGCACTGATTCTTTCCTACCTGTTGGTAACCTGCCACGGTTTGATTTTCTAGAGCACTTATCAGATTTTTTTTTTTTTAAAGTTCTGAATTAAGTATTCTCAATTGTTTCTCTTATTTTTGTCTCAAGAAACTTTCTGCCTTCTGCCCCACCCCAAAAGTGATCAGGTGCATGACAAATACACCAGTCATTGTGCGGGAAGGGGCCACCGTTTATGCCACAGGCACGCATGCAGAAGTGGAAGATGGGAAGCTCTTAGAACAGCTGATGGCAAGTGTAGGCTTCTGCACTGAAGTGGAAGAAGATTTGATAGATGCTGTGACAGGACTCAGTGGCAGTGGACCTGCTTATGTATGTGCCATATCTTTGCTGTATTCTTCAAAAAAAATATAAAAGTTTTGGGTGGGGGCAAGGGTAGGGTTACATGCAGAAATGTAACTAATTTTATGCTATATCTTATTTTATGAGGAAGCAGATTGGCTTGCAATATTTGAGAATGAGGCTTTATAACCAAGTGCTTGATTTCCTAAATGTCATTAGAGCTATTATATTTTGTTCTTGACATTTGTAGCTGCAGCACAGCTAGAGGGCACTGGATTGAGGAACTCTGATGAGAATAGAATAGAATATTCTTTATTGGCCAAGTGTGATTGGACACACAAGGAATTTGTCTCTGATGCATAAACTCTTAGTATACATACAAGCAACAAAGTGATAAATCATAAATCATAAGATACAGCCAATAAGTAATAGTCATAAGATACCAATAGGAGTAGGTAATAGGAAAGGTGAGAAGAATAATAATCATGATTTAGGATAATCAGAAAAATACATTGCATTGTTATGTTCCACTTCCAGAATGTTTACTTCTCTTTAACTACTGATTTCCTAGGCATTCACAGCCCTGGATGCCCTGGCAGATGGAGGGGTGAAGATGGGCCTTCCTCGCAGGCTAGCAGTCCGATTAGGAGCTCAAGCCTTGTTGGTCAGTATCTTAGCTTGTGATTATCAGAATGGTCATTGACTACTCTGCTTCCTGATATTTGATAGGAAAAAAGTCAAATTATTTTTTTTAAAAACTGGTGTTTGAAATTCAAAGAAGGACCCTATTACCACCCAGCTATGAAAGTATGGTACAAAGAAACAGAAATACTATTGGATCATTCAATCATGCGTGAGATAGGTCAGATTTTTTTTAATTCAATGGCCAAGGTGCAGTTTTACGGAACTCTGTTTGCCATAATTTACATTTTCTCCCTCAAAGATTCAGCTAAATATAGGTTAAAGTAACTTATTTCTCCTATCCCCTAAGTTGCCTTTGTCTTGTCTACCTAATACCATAGGGAGCTGCCAAAATGCTGTTGGATTCTGAGCAGCATCCTGGGCAGCTTAAGGACAATGTTTGCTCACCAGGAGGTGCTACCATCTATGCTCTCCACTTCCTAGAGAGTGGTGGTTTCCGCTCACTGCTCATCAACGCTGTAGAGGCATCCTGCATCAGGACACGGTATGCTTGCACATAGCAAAAAGAAATGCCCTCTCACACACCCGAGCTGTGTTATTTGATTTGTTAATCCACTCTCTGTCTTCAACAGGGAACTACAGTGCTTAGCTGACCAGGAGAAAGTCTCCCCAGCTGCCATTAAGAAAACCTTAATGGATAAAGTGAAATTAGAGTCTTCCTCTGCCAACAAGGTCAGCCTATTCAACAAGAATAATCCTGACAAGAAGAAATACTGAAGAGACCCAGGCCTTTCCTGAGCCTGTTTTCTTTTTCTTTGAACGGAATATTTAGCACAAATTATTTTAAAGTGGGGAGTTTCAGGGGGAGAGGTATCCTGGACTTGAGATGCTGAAAGAAAGGCATTTAAATTTCCAGAAGTAATTATTAAGGTATAATAGATAGGGCAATGTTCTTGGAAGCTAAGGGGAAAGTAATTTTTTCAGCCAGTTCTCTTAGGGAGGAAACTATAGCAGTCTTCATTTGAACTTGACGAAGTTCAAGATCATGATTTGAAGATGATTTGTTTACATTTTTCAGTCCAAATTTTTCTAGTTAACCTCACAACAGATTTGCACAACAGGTGATCCAAAGAAATAATTACATAGTCAAACAAAAAGCTATATCCAAGTATTTCCAAGTTTTGTTCACTTGCATTCATTCATTCGTTCATTATTTCATTCCTCTCTTACACACGCATACACACAAACACACACATATACAGGGTAGAAGAAGACTCTTCAGATCTTGTTTCTGCAATGTCTCTCAGTTTAATCAAACAACTGTTTGTCTACTGCTTTCAGATTTCATATAGGTTATTTGTCTGGGCTTATCTCACATAATATGTTGCAAAAAGTATCTAGTCTATAATCTCTTCATTCCATAAGAACATAAGAATCCGTTTTAAACAGATCAGTCTGATTCTCCATTGGCCACATATTGTGTCTACTCTGACAGGCAGCAACTTTCCAGTCTTTAGCAGAACTCTTTCTCATTTCTTGCTACTTAAATTGGATTTGCCCAATATTTTGCTCTTTCATTTTCATGCAGGTAATGTGCAAACGTCTAGTACATAAGCTCAGAATCTGTTATGGCATATGTCTGAAAGTTGTTCAAATTGTATGGGGATTATTCATAGATAATTTTGATTTTCACAATGGAGTAGCTATTAACACAAGGTATTAACATTTTGGTACTACAATCAGAAATAACAAACAGTACTATGATGCAAGAATGAATAACAATTAGATGCATTTATAATCTAATCATGAATTTATTGGATTTATTCACAGCATTCCTCTAATAGATAAGGACTAAGACTTGAAGCTTGCCTAAGGCTGCAAAATGAAAAAAAAAATATTTGTGAGGTGTACCTTCTAAGTAGACCTGAAATCCAAGAAATTATTATACTGAGGTGCAGAGAAGTCAGCTCTTAATGCCAGAGTTTTGCTTTATTAAAATGCTCCTTGCCCTTTCTAGCACATAGATATTGTTGTGTTATATATTGTGTCTGAGTAAAATATTTTTCTGCTGAGAATAGCAGAACTTAGCCTTTATCTGTAGAACTTAAGTCTCTTTTTATCCTGGAGGCAGACATGTGTTCTGGACTAATTGGGAGCTTCAGCATGCAGGTCCTGCTAAAAAGTCCAAATATTGTGAAGATATAGGTGGTGATTGTGCCCACAAGAAGATCAAGGGCAGAGCAAATCTATACTACTTCATCATTGTCCCCTTCCTGCTTAGACTTTCTAGTCTTTTCTTGTCACTTTTTCCTATGTTCTGGAATACACATAACAAGAGCAGTGACCTTTATTTTGTGAATGAGCCAAACCATTGACTCATTCTTTCTCATATTTTACACCTATAAGGAAGAGCTCAGAAACAACCATTCTGTCTTTAAACAAACCACACTTCTTACATCTGAACTCAGGAAACTTCTTAAATAACAAAGTGACAATGATCTAGAGTTAAACTATATCCAAAGGAATATGAAGCAGGAGTGTCTTGGGGGTGAAGATTTAGCTTATTTTTTTATGACTACCCAAATGGTCAAGAATTAGAAGAGAAAATGTTTTTGCTCTAGGTACTTGCTGCAATTTATAGATATTATTTTTCTGGAAATTTTTGGTATTTATAGACCACTGATAGTCTGCATTCTTCAGTTTAAAATTTGACTACTTCTGTATCCTGTTAGCATTAAATGCTCAGTGTCTGAAACCTCAGATGTTTTCTTTCTTGTCTTTCCTTCAACAACAACAAAACTCGGCTATCAATCAAAGACCTTGCTTTTCCCACTTCCCTGAATGGAAGAGATGGAACAAAATTTGGCTGAGAGAGAAAAACATATAGTAGAGTACCATCTATCAGCATCTTGGAAAACTGATAGAGGAAGATCCGGTTGTAATAAGAAGTTTGGTTAATTTAGAACAAAGATGACAACTTATATGTAAGAAATACATATTATAGAGAAATTTTTTTACTATCACATGCCTGTAGAATTGAAGCTGATACATATTTTAAAATAAAGCAATTAATAAGGTTTGTTTCTAGATTTTTTTTGTGCTCATTTTGGCGATCTGAAAGAGGGTCCGTTTTGGAAGAATCTTAAAGGCACATAGCTTTTCCTTCTTATTCTAATTCTTAAGTCTGATTTTTTTCACTTGAATGTTGGTGTATAAGTTTTCCAAATGGGATAGCTAGGCTATTGTCCAAGCAGATGGGAATCTGGCTTCCAAACAGATATGGCTGATTTCTTTCTTTCTCAAAATGTGACATAAAAATACTCTGTCTTTTTTAGTCTGTAAAATCCATATATACATAGAGCTGTACTTTATAATATGTATAAAACCTGTATTTTATATTGGTGATGGTCTCACAAGATTAATGTGTTTCTTTTATTTGAAAAACTTTTAATTTTTCTTGTTATTTTTTATATAAGTAAAGAAGAAAAAGGAAAAAAGCAATTAGAAAACAAAAAGTGTGGACTCTTACCCTAAGATGTTGCTGAACAGTAGGAATTTTTCTTTCTCTTGTCAACGATCTGATTTGCTCCCAAAGCTGATTCTTTTGCAGTCCTGCTTCCTGGATTTGAATGGGAACATGTAGGAATGACCCAAAATAGCTTTTGGATGACCATGAACACACCTGGGAAGAATAATCTTGAAGATTGCAGTTCCTTATGAGAGCCTTTGAAAAGTCACCGGTCATCTATCTTTTCTCCAGCAGTTTGTTTTCTTAAGCAAGCCTGGGTTTTAACTTCATTTTTTGAAGTTTCTGTTTTTCTTTGCTTCCTATCTTTAAAAGTTGACTGGCTGGTTGAATGCTGA
>JANHJO010010621.1:171993-198907 GCA_032468235.1 Pseudoxyrhopus heterurus
AAGGGTGTTTCACACAGTGTATGGATGGGGTGGACTGAACTACCCTGTTGTATCTCCTGGCGCAGCCTTCTGTGTGCAGAGTCCAGACACTGCTGACTCATCAACATGAGGTCACCCATAAGTATATGCTGCACACACACACACACACACACACACAGAGGAATGGGGGCTAACGAGGGTTAAGGGGACGCAGCAAAAGAAAAGGGGGAACCCAAACAGATAATCTGCTGATTCATCATTTTGTGGGGTAGTCGGACTTGACCTCAGATCCCCTTTCTTTCAGCTATTTGTCTATAAGTCCTTGTGACAGTTGCTGATCCTTGGCATTACTGTAGTGCTGTGTGCATTTGTAGTGAACAAGAAGGCAGGAGGGAGTGTGAATATGAACTTGGTAAAAATGGTTTATGGAGCCATTGGGAATCCTTTGGGGAATGAATGAGAGAGCTGGTGGGGTGTCCTTGTACTCTCTGTGCACACAGATACTGACTCTCTTGTTTTGGATAGTAAAATTGCAGGTCTTGAAAACCATAGCTTTATGGGAACGCTCCTTCTGTTGTAGTCCATGTTGTCTCTTGGGCAATGTTTTTAAGAGCTCTGCAAAAAAAAATCTTGGCATATTGTTTTTCATAAATGCAAAGACATAGAAATGCAGTTCTGGGTGGCTCATTTGTATACCAAAGCACAGATGTGCAACAAGTGCATCCGGTTCTCTGTTGAGTCCCTTCTGGGAAATTCTCACAGCAGAGCTCTTCCATTCTCACCTACAGAGGGCAGTTTGTCCTCTGTCAGTCTGATAATGCTTAGGTATTAATGGGAATATAAATAAATTTGAATAGTGAAGGCATACTAATTATCAGTAAATGTATTGCAGGTAAAAGAGCTAGCCACTTTAGTCTGATGTCTTTTCAACCGAGATTTTTTTTTCTTGTGATTCTAAAATAGATTTTTTTGTGTGTGATACATCTATTTTGAGAAAAATGAATAGTTAAGATATTATAAACCAATCATATCTGATATAGAGCAAAGATAATTAGGTGGACATAATTTTAAAACTGAAATGCCTCTCACTATTTCTCTGTTATCTCAAATTGGAGATAAATTGGCCAGAAGACATAAGTGCTGAAATTATTTGACTACCTCAATGAGCATTGACTATTTATAGAATTGCAATTCCTTGTGTGACTTGTGGCTCACAGAAAGCAAACTCTGATTTATTCAGAAACAGAAATGTGAGGGGAGCTTTGTTTTTGATATAAAAATGAGTTTCAATTATAGAAATGGTATGAGGCTGACAGTCTTCTAGATATGTAGGAAAAGTAGAATTTTGATTTCCATTCTGCTGAGTAAGAGGTACAGTGGTAGAAAGCAAGTTGAAACATTAGGTACATTTGGGAGACTTTGCCTGAGGCAAGTCGTGTTGATTTGGAGGAGGCAATATTCCCTAGTGATGGCATCTTTCTGGATATTTTACAGGACAAGCATTTTCTTCTACATTCTTTTGCCCAGAGCACTAGCTAAAATGTCAATGTAAGTTTAGGAAGCTAATTGGGATGTTATTTGTAGACAAGTTTCTGTAAATGTATGAACAGCAGAGCCATATATGTGTAGATGAGAACAAGATAGGGTCAACACTTCTTTTTATACTACATGGGTATACCCCCCAGCTTCTGATTCTCCCCTGTGGCCTGTTTTCTTTTTCATCTCTTAAAAGTTTTTTTTCCCTTTCTGCCATCGTGCTGCCTTTACTGCTGGAATGGGTGATGTCATTGTGTTTACACTAGTTTGATGGCATAGCGCGCTGAACCAGGAATGTTGAGAATGGGGCCTGTGTTGAATCATGCACTCTGCTGTCAGCTCTGTTGTAAGCAAAGAATTGGCGGCACTTGTGCTGAGTGCAGGCCTTTTGGACTTCTGGCAAAATGTGTTGAGGTTGCACTTTTTTTCCTTTACAGCCATCGCACTTGGCACTTTTCAGTGTGATCTTTCTTCGGGAAGCTGTCAAAAAGCTGAGAAATCAGCAGTCTAGGGAGTTAGACCAAGTTTGTCTCTGTCTGGATGCCAATTCTCTCTGGCTGTCCTTCTTGCAAGATATTCACAAGTGCAGCTTCTGTGCAGGGCTGTAAAAAGACTGTATATATCCTAATTCAGGCATAATACAGAATGAAAATTTTCATAGTTTTTTTTCCACTTAATCATCACTTTCCTTGGTGTTTTTTTTTTATGAATGATGAATGGAAATGAATCTTTCTACGATTGAATCTATATGATATCTGATATTGATACCTAATGTTATACTCCTTGTATTAAAAGATTCTTAATCTTTAGAAGTTTAGGACAAGTGAAGAACTTTTTTTGCATTTGACTCTCAGAGCTACTGGACCTAATATTTCATCTTTCCTACACAGCAATCTATGCCAATCACTAACAATGAAGATCAGCTCCAGTCAATTTTCAGTCCTTCTATGCAATCTTCTCACTTCCCACATGTTAATTGTTTTCCTAAGCATTAATCCTGGTATCTATTAGAAGTGCAGTACTTGCTCTATGAACAGCCTCACTAAATTATCCAGGAGGTTAATCTTTTGTATGCTTTCCTACTAGGCAACATTTCCTTGGGATTTTTTATTGATTGTCACTAATGCTAGCATAGTGATTCTTAAGGTTCTGACCTGTACTGGATTTACAGTAGGATACCAAATCCGTTTTTGGTCATGCAGTTTTGTTGTGTTGCCTGCGTTCATATTCCTCTCACATGAGCGTTAGTAATTGTACTTAACACTGACATGTCTAGATAAAACTTATATAGGAAAGAAGTGTAGGTTAGACTTGACTTTTCAATGAATAGATGACTTCCCCTTGCTTTATTTACACTTTTGTTCCTGGTTTCTATGGCTGCATGTGGCTTTTAGATAAAGCTGGAAAATTAAATATATATATATAAATAAATTGGTGCATATACGATAGTTGTGTCTGCTCCAGTTTTTACTTAAACAATATTTCAAGCAGTGTTACAGTAATGGGAACATTCTTCCTCTTGTAAATTTTTTCTAATCAGAAAACACGGCTACTGGTTACTGTCTGTGTTACCCACATACTTGAGGTACTGTTTCCCAAATTGTGGGACTAAAACTTTTTGATAGTAAAACACAGTAAGCTGTACAGTGCGTGCCTTACTGTACAATTAATAAGTGTTTCTTAGCTGCAGAAGCAAAAATAAGGCAGTGGGGTCCCATTAAGACAGTTGTGGCCCGCTATATTAAGTACGTTAGAGCTTTAATCAGTGACTGTAGCCATGTCTTTTGGGCACAAGAATTTGACTTGTCAGCAATTTTCGGTGCTCTAGGAGTATCTGAGCTGTTTGGCTGGCTTATTAGTGATCTTGGAAAGCGCTGAAGCCATCCCTTCTGGGGTGCTGCTGGGGGACCATTTTTTTTGCTTTTGCTGACACTAGCTTGTCTTGGTTCTTTGCTATAAATGTGAACTGATGTTTTATACATTCAGCAAACATGAACCCAGTCAGTGTGGAAGAGGCATTTATTATGTAAATACTGATGATATGCTTGGGTGAGGAAAAGGTAATCCGCATCCATGCAGTTTTGCTATGGAGATGGTTTATTATTGCCTGAAATGTCTTTGGGCTTGATGTCTAGCCCTGGAGCCCTGAAATGCTCTGATGGTCTCCACATGAGCCCAGACCCTGTATAGCTTATGAGCATAGATATGGTCAGCCAGGTGCTGCCATGTGTGGAAGCACATGAGTGAAAGATAAACATAAAAATCCTTATCCATGGTGACTTCTCTATGCTTGAGATACCTCTGGCCATTTTTTTCTTCCTTAAAAAGCATCTTTTTTTAGGGAAGTGGGGAGCAATTATTGAGGCTTCTGAGCTGTTCCAGAGGAGTAATTAAAGGTAGTAAAGGTAATTTACGACATCTGCTTCAATGGTTTGGGGGAGCTATCAGGCCTCCTTTAAGGGAAAGTAACTACTTTTGCACATCGTTGCAGGTTGAATGTTGAGAACAGAATAGAAATATTTGATTTCCTCTGTTTAGGAAACTGGTGGGTGGTTTTGGTTTACTCAAGACAGCCACAGTGAGTGACAAGATTTCTCTATATGTGTGTGTGTGTCTCTAAAAGCTCTTGTGAATTTAAGGAGTGGTTTCAGTAATGTAAATTATTAATACAGATTAGTGTGTATTCAGGTAATGTAAAGTTGCTAGCAAATGTCTGTGTTATCTCAGAGAACTTTATTTCTTCTGAATACTGATATTATAATTTCAATTGCCTCCATCCAAGACCTACCATATATGATATATGCTAAAAGCATAAATGAGGAAGCCTCATTCTCATAATTTTAAATTTTCTTTAAATTTTCCACTTTTGGAAGAATTTCTGAAATAAACAATAAGTTATCAGCAGCACACATTTCCTAAATAATGAATTATCTGGAAATTTAGAACAATGCAACATGAATACAATAAGTCACGGATGTCAAATTTGCCGTGTCACATTGCCGCCATGTGATGTTCCGCAGTGTTTTTCCCATTTGCGGAGCTCGGGTGGGCGTGGCCTGCATGTGACGCATCCGACCCACGGGTCGCCAGTTTGACACTCCTGCAATAAGTGAATAGTGATTTCATAAGAATGGGGATGATTTTTATCTGTATCTCTAAAAAATTTGCTGTATCTCAGATTATTTTTAGTCCTGTTAGTAAAATGGCAATGTGAAAGGAAGCAACTGGACAGGGAAATAAATGGAAATATTTAATTTCTGTATTGCTAGTCAGAATCCCACCCAGATGAATTTGTTTCTTTTTCTGAACTTTGTGTACCTACCACTGTTCTTCTATTAACATGCATGGGAAAAGCTAGTCAAAAGAAGACAGGATATCAGAACCACAATAATAGATTTGTGTTCAGTAATGACTATTCAATTATAGTATATACCAGTAGTATATATAAGTAACCTGGAGACAGGTACCGTAATTCTCTTAAGATTCTGCATGTTTCCCATTATTCCCTTGTCTGTCCTTTCCTTTCATCCTCTAGTCTTGCTGTTCTGTTTTCTAGATAAAGAAATGCTTCAGGCAGAATGGGTTAATTAATTGACATCTTTTTTTAAATAGGGAGTATTCTTGAATATTCTCCCTTACAACTATGGGGGTATAGTGTTGCTGTGAACCCTGTCAAGAGAAGTCTATAAGGGTAATTCCTTGGCAACTCTCTTAGACTGCAGCTCTCTTGCTAGGCTGTACTCTAGTATAAGGCGTGCACTGTGAGCAAGGCTGCTAATATGCTGAGTCAGCATGACTGGCTCAGCACAGCCATGCAGGACCCTGGCTGCCAGGCTATTTTTAAATGTGGTTTCATCCTACTCCAGCTCCTCCCAAACTTCCAAATCTTCCTTTTCGTGAGCATTTGCTCTTAAGATTTACAGAAAGCTGTGGGGTTGGCAGAGACTGGGCAGAATTTGTCAAGAGCTCATGTAAATCCCACAGTTGGTTCATGCTGTGTAGAGAACACCTGTATTTGGTGCTTTCTTTCCTGCCTAGTCTGAGTATATAGACTGATTTTGAATGATGTAGAACTTGACTTCGATGACATCTACTCATTTTCTATCTTACAGAATCTGATTGTGAAGGCTTGCGTGTTATGACGACCCCCAACAAAGGAAACAAAGCCTTGAAGGTAATAAGGCAAGACTTGGGGTTAGCTGGCCATGCATGCAACCAGAATCCCACTAAAGCATGTTTCTACGGTCTCTGCAGGTGAAGCGGGAGCCAGGGGAGAATGGGACCAGCTTGACAGATGAAGAGCTGGTGACCATGTCTGTACGGGAGTTGAACCAGCATCTGCGGGGCTTATCTAAGGAAGAGATAATTCAACTGAAGCAACGCCGGCGGACCCTGAAGAACAGAGGCTATGCTGCCAGCTGCCGGGTCAAGAGGGTAACACAGAAGGAAGAGTTGGAGAAACAGAAGGCAGAACTTCAGCAGGAAGTGGAGAAGCTGGCTTCAGAGAATGCCAGCATGAAAATGGAACTTGATGCCCTGCGTTCCAAGTACGAGGCACTGCAGAACTTCGCCCGGACCGTTGCCCGGAGCCCTGTCACCCCTGCCCGGAGCCCACTTGCTTCCAGCATGGGGCCCCTTGTTCCTGGCAAAGTTGCCACCACCAGCGTTATCACAATAGTTAAATCCAAAACGGACGCCCGGTCTTAGTGAAACGAGCACTGCCTGGGCTTGTCTGTGCAGGGCAGTTAGGCACAAAGCTCATCCGGAATCCCCAAAGCACAACCCTCTCCCAGATGGCCTAGCCCACACAGGCACACGGCTGGCCTGCTTGTCACTGCAGTTTCTTTGTTTTTAGCTTGTTCTGGTTGGTGGTGTGACTGATGGTAACACAACCTTTCCATTGTGAACAGAACCGTCCACCTAATGTGTTCTGAAAACGGAAGCTGAAGGACCTCGGTGCTCTTGCCAAAGAGATTTTCAGCAGCATGGAATCCATTCTTGGGTAGGAATAATCCAAAGGGGAGGGAAGAGGTCATAGAGAGTTGGAAGACCTACTATCAGTGATGACTTCAATACCGTTCTTCCAGGGTTGAGTCAGCTGTCCAGTCTGCTGCTTGTAAATTGCTTGGTATCAGGGGGTAGTTTGTGTAACCATTTTTATATTACCATCTCGTTGCACCTTTTAGGTTTGAAGATGGGATTCCTTAGGACTTTTCCTGAAGGAGAGGGAAGTGGGGAAACAGCTATTTCCTGGTGTCTGTGCTGCAAAGGAAGGAAAGTAGCCAAGAATGAGCACTGTTGTATCTACCTACCAGAGGAAGTGGGTTACATTGCAGTGACTACAGGCCAGTTTTGTGCCTAATGTGTGTTGCACTGAACAAGACCAAAATCACTAGTTGTTTTCTGTGTTTGGAGAGTATCCAGTGTCTCTAGTGTGATGGTTTACACAACTAGTTTATGTAGTTTAAATAGCCCTTTATTTAAAAGAGAAGCATTCATTTAAAGAGTTATTAAATGATCTAAGTTTCAAATCTACAATTTGGCGAAGCACTTCTATTTAACAGTCTCCTTTTAGCCTGAGAAGGTGAGAATATATGATTGTCATATTCTTGGAGACAGAAAATGCAAATTTTACAAGTTTCTCGTTAAGTCTTTGTGGCTCTGAGGTTGGTTTTTATAAAGAGTTATTAGACATTAATTTATAAATAACATAGGAAAAACAAAAACAAAAAAAGAGGCTAGTCCTGTTTGATATCTTTTTGCAATTGTACCAAAAGTGACTTATTCTTGAATTCCCCATCTGCTTCTTTTGTATTCCTGTTGTATTTAGTTGTCTGTGCTCTGAGGTCTTTTGTGGCGCTGTGACGTGATGGTGCCAGTGGCCACTTTGCTATGTGGATGTCCTGTGAGCATTCGTTCGGCTTTCCCAGGGCTGAGTGCAGGTTTTCTGGGGCGTTTGCCAGTAGACCTTCTCAAAGGTTCTGTCTCATGAGAAAAATTACCTGAATCTGAAGCCTGAAAAGAACCAGTTCTTTTAAGACAATAACAAAACTGCTTAATGATAGCTGACAGACAGTGTTGCATTATATCATGTCACTTGTATTACAATTGCCAAAAAAAATAATTTTTTTTTTGGGGGGGGCTGGGTGTTCCTAAAGGTTGAATCCAGAATTGCAACGGTAATGGGCTAGAAGGGATCAATTACAGCATATCATACAAAGGGTCCACAAAATATGTTTTCTAGGGTTGGATTGTATGTAGCATTTATGAAGATCCACTATTATGGCAGGATTCTTTTGCTGGTAATACTACAGAGATTTTGTTATCTCTTGCCTGTTTCCTATGTTTTAGCATGTTGAGCATTACATAGGGATCTAAGCCAGAAACCCAACAAGATCTAAAGCACATGCGATGGTTAACATGACCCAGGGAAGTTAAAATTCATTGTTTTATCTTCTGGATACAGTCTTATGGGAAACCTAGTTTCTCTGAAAGAGCTAGGCATTACAAAGAAAGTTGCTTTATCTTCTCTGTTCCTTGCCTTGTAATTGGCCTTCAGGGAGGGAATGATGGGTGTGTTACCAAGAGGAACGTGTGAGTTTGTATCTAGGTGGGCACTTGACCTTTTGCCCAGAAAATTGGCCATCAGAATGAGCACAATTACTGACAGCTGGTAAGCATTGAGTACTAGCCTATTCAGAACACTCAAGATCACCATATTTGGTCATTTTCTAGTTAACAGATACTAGAACCTGTTTTAATGACACAGGTAGTGAATTCTGGAAATTTCCACAGCTGAGACTGGGCTCAAAAACCTCTTGCGGCTTTTCCAAAACTTCCAGCTACATTCTAGGTGTCATGGTTAGAAAGAATAACTTTTAAAGTAGGCTTAATAAATTCAAATGAGCTCTAAGGCAAGTTCCTATCCAGAAACAACTATTCACAAAAATCAGCTGAGAATCCATTCCTTGAAAATGATATTCCTGATATCTATTAACTGGCAAAGTTTTGCTGCCTAGAGTATGCTGGAGGGAAAAAAGGCTTTTAATGAGGACTTGTCTTCAAAATATCTTCATCATATCTGCTGGAACTCCCTTTTTTCTCACTGTAAGACCACTGTCCTCTGCAGACTATTCACCTGAAATGGAGGGAGGGGCACTAGTTCTTTAAAGTATCTCAGCAGCCCTTTTGACACAGTAGATTGGAGGTGTTTTTGTGCTTTTGTTGTTTTTTGTGCTATTCTTGGCATATTTGAATTACAGGTGTGCAAAATACAACTGAGGGATACATAGGAACAGCAAACTTCAGAGAAAAAGAAAAATAACAAGGTACTTTAATGTGAACATCCACTTCCCCTGGCTCCAGATTCTACCCAGAAATCACCATTGCCACATTAGTTGCTACTTTTTATTTTAGCTTTAAAAGGAATGGATTCACAGGTTGCTGCATATAGTTATTACTAAGCTGTGTCTTACTAAGGCGTTCAGGTTTCTGATCTTAAAAATTATACGTGTGTGAAATAAATTGCTCTGAGCTATGTTGAGGTTAGTAAAATCTGATAATTCCTCTTGGAGTATGTTTTATCACTACTAATTTGAAAGACTTAGAAACCAATACAGATCTGTGTGGAATTACTAGAGCCAGAAATTTCCTATGTTTAATTGTTCCATATCACTCTACCTCCTTGCATCTTTCTCCATCCTAAGCTGTAGAAAATTTCTTCCCTTCATTGCCTTCCACTTTCTAGTCCTTGCCAAAGAAGTCCAAATTCTGTGAAAACCAAACAATTGTAACCGAAATAAGCAATATATATGCTTTCATGTCAAACATGCAAATAAAAATAATGTGTAATTGGGACTTTCTCACCATCAAATTTATAAACAAGAGGTGGGTTTCTGGATTGAACTTTTAGGTCTCCTGGTCATAGCTTCCTTTGAGAGTTGCATGAAAGGCATTTATGTCACCTGGATATATGTATGAGGAAACAACTCTTATATCTGAACTGCCTGCTGTTTTAATTCAAGAATTTGCCTCTCCATTGTTTGGTATGCTTCTCTGTGCCATATTTGCACATTGCTCCAAGGAAAGCAAGGTGGTGATAGTTCCATACTGTCGAAATGAAGTTCTGTGTTGGGCTGGATTTCTGAAATAGGAATTTGTTTTCAGCAGATGAATAGTTTCGGATCTCTTCAGTTCCATGACCATATCATCCTAGACCAGGGGTGTCAAACTCACGTCGTCACGGCGGCATCACATGACATGGCTTTTTTCCTTTTAGCTAAACCGGGTGTGAGCGTGGCCAGCACATGACGCATCCGGCCCACAGGCCGTGAGTTTGACACCCCTGTCCTAGACATTTCTTGATTGGCAGTCTTTACTCTTCAGAATTGGCTAAATAAATTTCTTTTGCTGCTGCTTCTTCCTGGGTTGCTTGTTTTACGATCGAGATCCTGGATGCCATGAGAAGCCTCTGATAAAGAAAGCCTGTCCTCTAGGATTTTGAAAGAGTGGCTAGGTTGTTTTTTGTAGCAAAACTAATAGTGTCCTGGCACTTTAAAAACTATTACATCATCTTTTGTGGATTAGAATTTACTTCATCAGATCCATGAGATGATATTAAATTGGCTCTGATATATGTGTATAAATACAACTATCCAGACACATTTTAGATATAAAAAGTACAGACTAATACTTTTATTAAACCTTATACACACAAGCATACATTAATACTATAGTTTCCATTTTCTGCAAAGTTGGTAACAAACATTACAAGGTGTATTATCTGTATTAGTCTGTGGTCACTAAAAACATTAAAATATATTTGAAGTGCAATCTATATTCCTTGCAATTAGATTTTGACTATTCTTCCTACAGTAACAGTTTTCTCCATAAACAACCTGTATACACTATTAATTGGCCAATTTGGGATAATACTTCATCTATTGAATTTGACTTGTCCACATAAATCTATGCCGTAATATATTTGATTGTCTTTAAGGTGCCACAAGACTCAGTCTTTTCCTCTAAAGATGCGCCTTTTGCCCTTTTCCAGGCTAGATAAGTGAGATGGTATCTTCATCTGAGTGGGTTGCAAATGGATATTTTTTGAGCAAATCTGGCTCTAGAACTCCGTGGTAAATCTTCCAACTGGAGGTGGGGGAGAAGACAAGGGAACCTTTCATATCTCCCAGCTTCCTTCACTCTCAGTCTGTCTCCTAGTGTTCACGAGTTGTTGTTTTTTCTGTCCTAGATTCCCCTCTCAAGCCCCTGCCCCTCAATTTGTTTTCTGGTATATAGCATTCAGAGTGTGATGGTTCTTGTTTTATAGGTGACTGTTTGGTTTTCCTGCTGTGAAGGGTGTTTTCGTTTTGTTGTTTTGTTTTGTTTTGAATGGGGCATTTTGCTTGATGCAACAGGTGGGGAGCGTTGCTTTCTACCTGGATGCAGAACAGCTCTGTGAAGTAGAATTCCGCCCTCACGTGGTTGGCTTTGGGTGGGTGGGAAAGGTAGGGTTGTTTTATGTCGTGGTGAATTATGTAAAAGTGATATTTTGGATAATGAAACAACTTTTTCTTTCCAGAAAAATGCAAGAAAAACTGCAAGCTAAGAACTGAGGAATGTGATGGTTAGCAATGGGTAGAGGCCACTCAGATGTTAGGTCCTTGTGGAATACGTTCCTGGGTGAAATAGATGCAGGAGCAGGAGGGAATGTACTACTGTGCATAGAAGACATTAAACATTTGTTGTACCTTATGTCATTGATCAAGTTTTTGCATCTGCTGTACACTGGTATCCCAGTGAAGTAGGATAGCATTTCACTCTAATCTAGCAGTAAGCAGAGCTGGCATATATCTATATATTACTTTCACTTGGACTAGTAGTGTGTTCCAGTGGTACCCCTTGTCTTCTGTGCCAGTGAAGATAGAAGCACTTTCTGACAACTTGCCTTTCACCTCTTTCTGATATCTCAAACTGTATTTTGTTATTAAAATAATTAACGTGCAGGAATCTTCCTTTCTGGTTTAATAGCACTGCTGCTGTTTCCTGTAATGTAACAGGTGAATAGCAGTGACTGCTCATACAGAGAATTGCTCCACGTAGTGGTCTAGCTGTGAGCTTCAGGCAGGTTCTTCCAAGTAGTGAGGACTTATTCCCCTTCCAGATCTGATATACAGTATATGTGAGCTCTAGATGCTTACAGCTGACACTTGCATGAATGACAGGCACTGCACAGCTGAGTGAATAGTCTCCCGATTCCCAATAAAGATATGTCACTATCTGGCTATGCAAAGGTGTTTGGGATTCCCGTGCAGTTTCAAGTGCTACTTGTCCTTGTCCTCACCTGCGGTTTGTTCTGTATTTATTACATCATTTGTCAAACTGGAATATTATGGAGAAACTAAATTATATTTGGTGTACTTAATGAACTGAAGCGATGGACTGCTCCTCCCCACTCTCCAAATGTTGAAGATAGTCCTTAAAAATATTAATTGAAATGACTTCACTACTGCTTTAAAATATTTGTTTAAAAGGTTGGGGAGGAACATCTTGATAATAAGAAATTCAGTCTCCAAAGCTGATACAACTGGAGATGAATTCTATATGTTAGGGGTGTAAAAGCATACTGTCATGTCCTGGGTCTCTCCTGTACAACAGTTGAAACCCAAGTAATTAATCAGTATTTATTGCTAAATTATTGTCCTTTTTCAATCTGTAGATAACTGTTGGGGATTTGTTGCCACAGCCCCAGTGGAGGTGTTGTTAATTTATTTATGTATATAGTGTATGTTGATATGAAGCATTCTTTATTTTGTATATGACCAATAAACATCTTTAAAGAGGCTGGCCCCTATGATATCACTGCGCAGGTTCGGGTTGCTAAACTTGTTCTCTGTTGCTGACAAGAACTTTTAAGATTTAACTGTTTGCATGCATTGTGTACATAATCTGCTCCCTGCTGCTTGAAAGTCAAGTTAGTTTCCTGTTTGGAGTTGGAAATTTCCCAGGAATTCTTTCCAGCTCAAAACATTGGTGAGACTGTACAGATTATTTGCCTCAGAGTTGTATTTTTATTCAACATTCCTTTCCTCCAAGAATGAATAAGTTTATTCAATATTTTGTGGTGGATAAACATACTTATTCAAATAGCATATTCATTGGTCTTTATCTACTATAGTACAGAAAACCACATATTGCTTTCTAGTGAAATCAGGTTACTGTCCTTTACATAAATCTCCCTGTCTTTGAATTACTTCTGTACTTTAAAATTTTTAAGCTTGAAATAACGCATTTAAATATGCAAATCTCTGGGCTTGTGCTCTTTAACTAGGACTGACATATCTGGGTTGTAATAATCCAGATGACCACTAAACAACAACAAAGAGATAGCTATTTGCTGCCATCTAATGATCTAGAATCTAGATTTCTGCAGCCCAGATAAGGTAGCCATGTTAGATTTTATATAGCATCTTTTAAAAAATTCACTCATATTAAAACACTATTATTCAGGGTATTGTGGTATGTGCTGGAGTTGGGCTAATACATATAGGATTTAAGAATAAAGTGAATATTTTTGTATTAAGTATAGCATATTTATAGGTGGTGATCTAATTTTTCTTAATTATGTATTTCTTAGCAGTGCCTATATCTAACATTGTTGATGGTTCTTTTCAACTTTGTTATTGTTTCAAAGAAACTTATACTTACAAAAGCTAATATAAGAAACATTTCTGTGCTGAAGTTTCAGTTTTCTCTTTCAGCCCTCAACTAGACAAGGTCTAGTCTAAGATAGTGTGGCAAATAACACTGTTCTATTTTATGTCAAAATGCATAATAAGGGCATCTGAAGCAATGTAAAAACAAAATTATAAGAACCTCTGTCCATTTCTAGTAGTAAAAATGTTTTGATCTCTACAGATCACATTAGCCTAATATGATGAAGAAAAAGGAATCTGGATATTATCTGGATCTGTGTAGTATGGGAAGCACATACCTCTAACAAAAGAGCAACTGGTAGTCAGCATTTAAAAATGGGTACATTTTATATGACCTATTTAGGCATGGTTCACTCAACCCAATTTGCTGGATTCACATGACATTGAACACAATTAACCCAAACCAACACCCTAAAGCTAAAGTGCTACAGTAAAGCTAAAATGCAGTTGACTACTTTGTGGTTCAGTAAGTTGTGCAAACATGGCCATTGGCAAGCTTACTTCAAAAAATGTGCACTTTTTTGCCTAATACAATCAATGTAACAGCTCTTGTTGTTGCAAGAGCTTTAAGCTTTCGTGTAACAAATCCAAGAGAATGGCAATATACAGCAATAAAACAAGCAAAATCTCCAAGTCCTTTAAATATTAAATTACAAGCTTTTGCATGGTAGTTCACAACACTAAATATGGAGTGGTTGATGAAAGCTTATGCAGAACCTAGGAGGCCCAAGAGTGCAGTATTTTTAAATTTTTCCCTAATCATGAGGCCTTTTTCTCACTCTGCCAAATTTCCCTTTATATTTTTAGTACATTAAATAAGATGATATGGTTGACTTTGGCCATTGGATTTGGAAAGAGAAAAAAGTATTTCATTTTTTCTTACTCAAGTAAGACCAACAAAATGTTTAATCCGCATCTTCCAATAGTTAATGAGTTAAATGCCGTGGAGCAATTCGCTTCCCGTTATATTCCTATGTAACGTTCAGCCGTAGACTATAGTTTTTGGTTACGGGAATAAGCTAACCAAGATAAGCATTGTCACAGAAGACTTTGCGCTTGAAAGGATTGGATTGCACATAATGGAATTTGCTTTGAGGCGGAAGAACAGAGACAGAATCCACGCGGTAGAATTTCACACGCGGCCACCACGAGGGTCTCGGAGAAGTAGGGGCCGGAGCAGCGCAATTATCGTACACAGCAGCATCGTTTTTAAACCTCCAATCCGAAAGAGAGCGCACTTTCCCAAGCAAGGAGAGAGCAGGAATTCGACCCTATTCTCTACGGAGGTAATAGAAACGGCAATCTTGTCTATATGGGAAGACAAGTCCAACCGGAAGTAGCGGGTACAGCTGTGTCCTAAGCGTCTGTCTTGGAATGAGGAGCCTGGCAACAGCAGCGAACATCCTTTGGCGTCCCCAGGGCAACAAGCAGCCACCGCCGAGCGTCGTCCGTTGCCGGAAGCGGAAGTGGCCGAACCCTCCTTTTCGGCCGATAGAAACCCGGAAACTACCCAGGGGATGGCGGCCGGTCGAAGTTTGAGTCGCTCGGAGCGGAAAGCGGCGGCTCGCGCAGAATTCCTCCGTCAAGAAGAGCAGCGGGAGCGACGGAGGCAGGTAGTGCCGGCCGGGTGGCCAGAAATCAAGGCGGGCGGCACTTCTCGAGGCGCCGGCTTGGGCAACACGCCCCTTTCCCTTCCTCTCTTTTTCCCTCGTTCGACTTAGGTGTCCCGAATCCTGCGCAAACCGGCGGCCGACCGGAGTGCCGACGAGGCGATGCTTCTGTCTGGCTGTCAAGAGATGGTGCGGGACTTGGAGCGGCTTCGCAAGAAGCGTGAGAGGCTGCGGCGCCGGCTAGAGGAGGTGGGTACGTTTATAGCTGTGCTGTCAGTGCCCTTTGATGGACGCACGCCAGGGCTTGTTCTCACTCGCCCCGCGGCTCGAGCGAGCCCTAGCTATCTTCTTTTTCCGCCTGGGGTTTATTTTTCTTCGTATCCTCAATTGACAAGTTTGATTGATAGTGGCCTTAACTAGACAGGAGTTAAATTCTTTTGCCAGATCTGAAATCAGCTTCAAGGTGTGTAAAATTAGCTGTGCTTTGGATGAGAAAAAAAAGTTAGGTGATTGGCAATGAAATATAGGCACAAATGATTATATGCCCTCAAGTGGGTGTCATCATAGATTTTCTCCAGGAAGGCCTGATCCCTATATGGTGCTTTAGGTGGTCCAGTGGTTCATCCATCACCACTGTAACTGAACGCACCTGACTTGTGGCTGGTTAACCTCTTCATTCCCCACCCACCTTTCTCAGCATTATAGGGTTCTGTAGAAAGTAGATTTTTGCATAATGTGTCCAAAGTATGGTAATTTAATCCTGGGCATTAGTGCCTCAAATTAAAATTCTGGATTGAGTTGCTTGATGATCCTTTTGTTTGTTTTCTTGGCTGTCCACGTTATTCTCAGAAGTCTTTTCCCGTGTCAAAAGTTCGAAGGTGTCAAATTTGACTCTGAAGAAGCAGAATTTCCATTCTGCTTCTTCAAAATCAAATTTCCACTTCATACAGTGTCATGAGGAGGACTTGCCTGCACAGTTCTGGTCTTTAGATGCAGGATAGGGATTGGCAACGGGGCAGTAAATTTCATTAAGGTTAGTTTTTCATTAAACAATGGATGACCCCCAGGTCATCCTTTCACAGATATTTCCTTACCAGATTCCTCAATACTTCCAATGGTGAGAATATTTATAGCTCAAGATTAAACTGCGGGGTCCTTGGTGCTCTCTGCGCTTGGTGGTTTTCTTGTAGATGTTTCATTACTAAGCTAGGTAACATCATCAGGGCTAATTAGTGCTTATCATTAGTGTTAGCACTGATGATATTACCTAGTTTGGTAATAAAACATCTGCAAGAAGACCACCGAGTTCAGAGCACCAAGGACCCGATGCTTTCAGCAGTGACGGACTTGTAATGGCATCTAATGTACAGTCTTCACTGAAAAAGCCAGGATACATTGAAAAATGTATCTGCCTTGAAACTAGCCCATGCTGAACTGTATAGCACAGTCAAACATTAGCACAGGAAATGTGACATAATACAAAATCATTTTGTATTGTATCTTTATATAATAAACTGTTTTATGATCATTTTATGTCATAAAATGTTTTATAAAATTTGCCAAATTTCAATCCACAGGAGTCATGGGTCCTTGATTTTAGATGTATTCTGTAAGTTAGCCCACTTGAGGTACCTTGGTTGAAAACGTTTTGCCCTATGGTGCACTGTTTCACCCAGCTAAAGGTTACAAGAATCAGAATTTAAGTAGTATACAGTAGTATATTGAAGAACGACTGGAGATTATTTTAATCAGGGGAAAAAAACATGTGGCACAATAAATCTATCACATCTGTAAGACTTCTGTGTTTGGGGAGGTAAGATAACTAACAGCACTTACTTATATTTTTCATATAAATTAAAGTTAAGTACTACTGGAAAGTAGTAGTAATATATTTCACTAGTACCTATTCAGTTGAATTTAAACAGTAGAAATATTTATCTAATTTTCTTTGTAAATAAATATGCATGGCTTTTTATATTGTCCAAAATTTGTGAGAAATTTTTTCTCATTCAACTGATTTTCTGCATTTTAAAGACTTCTGATTACTTTTGTTAAGGGTCTGCTTGGACACCTTTTCCATTATTACAATTTTTGGATGTTTGGCTTTTCAATAATTAACTAGTTTATTTAGATACGGGTATACAAAAAGCTTCAAATGTAAATTAACCTTTAAATGTTTAGCATAAACACCTCTGAATGAATCTGTGATGTTTGTGCTCATGTTGGAGAAAACGCAATTTGCTCAATTTCCCTGAATGTCTTTCTGAAGTTCTGTTTAGCATTTAAAAGCTATTCATGAGGATAAATGGCAGAAGAAAACTGATTGTAAATTAAACAAACAAACAATGGAAGTTGTTTCTATAGTTTCTTCAGGAGTGGTTTTCACTGGATTTCATTTCCAGTTGTGAACTGGAAAGATCTAGATCTAACCTTCCTTAACCAATTAAGTTGGTTGCCCTCCATAGGCTTTAAACAACCTAATTGTCTTTTGAACTGGTTTTGCTTGTTGAGAATTTTGTGGTTTTCCTTGCTGACAAACAAAACTAGATACGATTTCTGCCAAATTTACAGAAAAGGAACCTGTTAGTTTATCTGTATCTCTTTTTTTGGGCAATTAATTTTCTTCTACTTTAAGAAGGTACTTTTCTTCTACTATTAAGAAGAAAGGTAATAATTAAATGCAGAGATAATAGAGATAAATATATTAATGAACAGTTCCGGCATGTTTCATTGAGGCACCAAGTAGATTTATAAGTACATGGTAGGAGAGCCAGTGTTTATTCAGAAGAGTATGAAATTTCTAATTTGGCTACTTGATATTGTAAAATTCAGTCACTGCTTTTATCTACATTTTATCTGCTGGAAAGAAAATAAGTGATGTTAAAAAGTTTTCCAAATAAATGACTTACGGTAATGGAATGCATGGGAGACCTCAAGGAAAGAGAACGATCAGACAAGAGAGACAGGAGCCCTCAGTCACTTAACAACCAGAGAAGGAAACTAAGGAAAGACTCATCCTAATGGAACAAGCAGATAAAAGTGGAGGATAGGAAGTTTGTGCTTTTAGACTTGCAAGATTGATGCTGGCCTTCCATGGTAAACCAGACAGGAAACACAACTAGATGAGCGAAATCTTTTTTTTTTGGTAAGGCTACAATTACATGAATGGACAAAAGCAAGGATTTTATCATTTTGGAAAATATGGGATTTTTACTCTTTTTTTAGGTGTGTGATGAGCCTGATGAATTGAAGAGAAAAGTCAGCAAGCTATCTGCTGTTGTCCAAGGAGCTAAACATCTTATTGTATATACAGGAGCTGGCATAAGTACGGTAAGGTTGTATCAGTGTCCCTTCTAAAGTCATCAGCAAGAAAAGATTCTTATAACTCTTGCTTATCATGTAAGAGCAGCATTGTTTTGACATTTGAAAATTCTTAAAGCTCCCAAGTCACATAACACAAGTTGAAATAATTGGCTTCATTACCTTCTGTAGAAACACAACTTGAGAGCATTTTGGCATTTTAAGTTATGACTTTTATATTGTATATTGATACTAGCATTGTAAAAGTCTGGAAAAATGGGGGGGTCGGGAAACCTTTTCATTTTTTCCCCAATCTTTTTGGAAAAAATGCTACTTTTTCTGCAATGCCTTTCCTAAAAAGTTCAAAAAGTTTAGATTGTGTTATAAATCTAAGAAAAGTGTGTGTTCATTGTACTCATGACAAGTAGCATTCCAAAGTAGGGCATTGATCACCGGTGTAAACTGTTTGGGTATCCTTAAAGACTGGTAGAAACAAGTAGGATTTTGTATACCAATCTTCTTCATCTAAATTGTCAGAAAAAAATCAAACTGTATATTGAGCTGTTCACATGTCAAGGAGCCAACTCTTGTTTAGAATGCAAAATATATCTCTGGAAGTAGTCCTCTGAGAGAGAGAATGCTGGAGAGGTGTAAAATATGTGAATAGTTCACACTTTTTGTGCTTTGGGGAAGAAAAGAACTGTGACAGACAGCTAAATACTGTGAAAGTGGAAGTGAGTTCCCTGGCTGGCTGATAAATCCTAGTACTTTGCGTAACTATTTTATGCAAAAAAAATTAGAGATGTGAAGAGAAAGATAAACTACACCCTTCCCATGTAAAATGTCCTTCGAGCCAAATCAACTCATTGTGACTTCATGGCCATATCTATACAATTTACTTGGCAATGGTATCAAAGTGTTTTGCAGGCACAATGCAACAGTCCCAGACCCTGCTGGGCCAAAGCAGCATGTTATATATGTAACTGTAACTTTAGAATAAACTGGAAATTGTCTGTTGTTTTGTTCAGGGTAAACATTTAAGGAATACAGATTGAGCTGCTAGATAGATATAGTACCGTATGAATGGCTTTGATCTTTGGGGTTGATGGCAGCATGTTTGGTACAAAGAAGTAATTTAGCAGGTGCTTTACAGTTTTCATTTTATTAATCAAATTTCTAGAGCCACCTAACTAAACAAAAAGTAACTCTGGTTTTTTTTTTTACAACAATCCAGTAATTTCTTGGCATGGAAGTAAAAGGTAGAGATGCTTATAAATACAGGCAAGACAATGTATTCAGTAGTCTTTATTTAGGCTGGTGGTTTGAGCTCCGAGCTCGGCAATTTGGTTGCAAACGCTTTGTCCACCGTTTCAGGATACATCATCAGTGTGTTTTGAACTGTGTAACAGTTCAAAACGCACTGACGATGTCTCCTTGAATGATGACGAAATGTTTGCAACCAAATTGCCGGGCTCAGAACTCAAATCATCAGCCTAACTACCAACCCAAGGCACTACCAATATTCAGACACATTTCAACCGGTAGTGTTTCTTCTTCTTTGATTCCTTACAGGCAGCTTCAATTCCTGACTACAGAGGCCCAAATGGGGTGTGGACAATGCTGCAAAAGGGGAGAAGTATCAGGTAATTGATTCAAAAGCATTTCTTGTGTTACATTGGAATCCTGGTTCTTGCTTTTCATATTTCTTTTCTTTCCATGGATCAGGGCGACCGATCTGAGTGAAGCAGAGCCCACACTCACCCACATGAGCATTGCTTGTTTGCACAACAACAAACTGGTAAGCTCTTTGATTTTCAGTCCTGCGCTTCTGAAGCCATATTCTTACAGCGACTCTTAGATTTGTTGCATGTTGTATCTACAACATTTGTCATATTGTTTCTAGATGCTTTTGTAAAAGAAGACATACAGAATATGTTGATGTCACTTTCCAAATCAGTGCTTTTTAACTTGGACAATTTTAAGATGTATGGACTTCAATTCCCAGAATTCCCCAGCTCGTAGTGCTTGCTGGGGTTGAAATCCATACATCTTAAAGTTATTGAGGTTGAGAAACACTGGTCTAAATCATAGATGTGCAAACTGACATGCAGAGGGGCTAGCATTCCCAGCTTTCTACACCTCCCCTTCCTTGGCTTTTCTTGCTTTCTTTTCCTGCTTCATCTCTCTTCTGCTTCCACTACATACTTTCTCTTTCTGCTATTGGCTTTCTTCTTTGACTCTTTATTTTTTATATCAATCTTCTCCTGACAGAAAGTATAATTTTTCCTCATATTTTTTCTTGCACAGGAATCCCAGTACTTAAAGATTCTGAATGCTTAGCTCAGAATCTCAGTGCCAAAGCAATTTCTGTTAATAGATAAGCTATAGTGTAATTTTTCATATGCTTCATACACATAGTTTTGAAATGCTTTTTAAACTTGAATAGAAATGAAGTGGAAACTTTCAAGATGTGGAAGTACATTACACTCTGTAACCATAGAATGTAAAACCCAGTAGCCTTTTGGAGGGCAGTCCATGGCCCAGCAGTGCTTGCCTTCCCTGTAATACATACTCTCTTTGAGACATGCTAATAGCTTTATCCATTTTCAAAACATTAGTTTCTGATCTTTGGAATTCTTCAGGAGGCAACATTCTGCATCTCGCATTCTTACACTGGGAATCCAAATAGTATAATCATTAAATCTTCCATTTCTCTGTCTCAGACCTGAAATAGTTTTAAGGCCATGGTGCTCAAACTTGATCAGGGAGGAGTGATTAGCCATTGAGCAACCGTATTTACCACTGTCTGTAAACTACTTCCAATCTGAAAGTTAGCGAGTTCAAAACAATTTAATTGCCTGCTGCCAATCAACAAGTAAAGGCTTGTTCTTGATCTACAACCATTCATTCAGTGACCATTTGAGGTTAGGATGGCACTGAACAAATCATGGTTACCATCAGTTCTCAATCTCACAGGCATGATCGTGATCTGAGTGCTTGGCAATCCATTCACAATTACATCTGGTTGCCAAGCACCTATCAATCACATAATCATCATTTGCAATCTTCCCTGCTGATTTTCCCCAGAAAATCAATGGGGGTTGCATTTTTTTGAAATTCAAAGTTGCAAGTCATTGAGGTAAATCTTCCTCACCAGGGCAGCCTTCCCCGCCCCTCTGCACTTGTGCAACCCCTCACACATCCTCAACCCACAGAGCTCCTCTCATGAACCCCTTTGTGCACTGTCCGATTCTCCCTCACATCCTCGTGCCCCCTCCCTAAGCTGCATCTCTCGCACACCCTCCCCTGTGTGCCTGTGCCCCCTTGCTCCCTCCCCATCTGGGAGCAACCACTTACCTGCCTGTGGGCCTGGGACTTGCAACTTCCTGCTGGCTTCCTCATGGGTCATGAAAAGCTGGCAGGAAGCTGCTTTGCTTAATGTCCATGAGATTCAGTTAATGATGACAACAGGACTGCAGGGACTGCTGATGTGGTCACAGTTTACAACTGTACTGCTTAGCAGTGAAAATTTCAGTTCTAATTGCTTTTATAAGTCAAGGACTACCGTAGTGAGAAAAAGAAAATTGTCTCTTGTACATTATAAGGATTTTGTTATTATATTTTGAATGTGATTGAGCAAGGACAAAGGAAAAGAGCAAAACATCTTTTCTTACTGTCTGTAATACTATTTCCAGTTCCACCCCATTTTCTTTTCTTTTTTTAGGTGAAGCATGTAGTGTCTCAGAACTGTGATGGGCTTCACTTGCGCAGTGGCCTCCCTCGAGAAGCCCTGTCTGAGCTGCATGGAAACATGTATATAGAGGTGAGTGCTTGGAGAGAGTGAGATTTGGTGCATTGTCATAGAAGAAAAATGCTAATGAACTCTATGATTCCATCCCAAACTAGGTTTGCACATCTTGCACACCCAATCGGGAGTATGTACGAATATTTGATGTGACAGAGCGCACAGCCTTGCATAGGCACCAGACTGGGAGATTATGCCATAAATGTGGAGCACAACTGAGAGATACAATTGTACACTTTGGAGAGAAGGGTATTTTACAGCAACCCTTGAACTGGGAGGCAGCAACAGAAGCTGCTAGCAAAGCAGATGTCATCCTTTGCTTGGGGTCTAGCTTGAAGGTAAATATCTTCTTTGCAAAAGTGCAAAAGTGTTATGATATAAGATTTTGTACTGTGTATAGGAAGCTTTTGGAAAAATACTGAAAATTAATGATGAACTAATTGAGATGTTAGTTTGTAGTTTTCAAGATTTAGCTTGCAAAAATAGAAGTTGTGGAATCCACATACTGGTAACCCTCGACTTATGACTACAACTGAGCTCAACATTTCTGTTGTTAAGCAAGGCAATTGTTAAGTGAGTTTTGCCCCATTTTACAATCTCTGTCACAGTTTTAAGTGAAACACTGCAGTTAGGTCCACATTTGTTAAGTGGATCTGACTTCCCCATTGACTTTACTTGTCAGAAAGTTGAAAAGGTGATCACATGACCCTGGGACACTGCAACCGTCATAAATTTGAACCAGCTGCCAAGCATCTGAATTTTGATCACATGACTGTAGAGATCCTGCAATGGTCATCAGTGTGTGAAAAACAGTCATAAGTTACTTTTTTTAGTGCCGTTGTAAGTTTGAACGGTCACTAAATGAACTGTTGTAAGTCAAGAACTACCTGTAGTTGCCTTCCTATTATCCCTTCAATATAATCTTACAGATTCTTTTTAGTATAGTAGCAATCAAATCATGTGCCAAGCTTTTTCTTTTTATCAGTGATCTATATTTCTGTAGATATGCTGAAAATTAATGAATACAGGTTTGTGAAACAGCTGGACTGGGCAAGAAATTAAGCTCCTAAAATTATATCTGAAAAGGAGAAGATAGTATTTCCCCCTAGAATTAAAAAAAACAAACAGTAATTAAGTACAGATAGTCCTCAATTTACAATGATTCATTTAGTGACTGTTCAGAGTTACAACAGAAAGTGTAAAAGTGACATGATTTTTCACAATTATGACCATTGCAGCATCCCCATACTTACATGATCAAAATTTAGATGCTTGGCAACTGACTCATATTTATGACAGTTGCAGTGTCCTGGAGTCACGTGATTTCCTTTTGCCACTTTCTGACCAGCAAAGTCAATGGGAAAGCCAGGTTCACTTAACAGCCATGTTACTAACTTAACAACTGCAGTAATTCACTTAACACCTGTGGCATGAAAGGTCACCAAATGGGGCAAAATTTACTTAATAAATGTCTTGTTTAGCAACAGAAACGTTGAACTCAGTTGTGGTGGTAGGTTGAAGACTACCTGTTTATTTTCCAAGTAAAATAATAAGCTTTAACTGTTGGTTTGCCACTTATTATTCCCTTGAAATAAAATGTCATGCAACAGGCACTGTTAAAAAGGAAATCAAGAAGAGGATTCTCAAATTGTTCCCTTGAAAATATTGAGAAAGATTTGATTAAATCCTGTAGAAAAGAACAGGTCTGGGTTTTTTCTTGTATTAGTACAATACTATTCTGAGATCATTTGCTCCCTTTTTCACTAAGAATGTAGCCTACTCTATAGTTAAAATTCTTCTTAAAGTAGATATGGCCTACTTCAATAAATGCCCAATTGGTCACTAATTCATTACTTTTTTCAAAGCTAAAGTGCATGTTTAGAAACTTTTACACCTAAGGTTTGATTTATAAGTTACAGACTTACATTTTTGTGTTTAAGAACATCAAAGCTATACTGAGTCACCCTAAGATCACTTTCCTCCAACCCAATACTTTCCCAAGATATGTGGGGACTGTATCTCCAGAATTCTGATATATTAAATAGGAATCCAAAGTTCTTCATAAGAATCTCAACAACTGCCACTTGTTAAGTAGGACACAAGGTAACTGTGCTCTGCTCCTTCTCTCAGTTTCTTTCTCACCTTTAAACATGATGCACCTTGGTATATCGTATTTAAAGAGAAGAGTTCCTGATACCTTGGGCAGCATTTTAATTTTCCATTAGCTCAAAATGTGTAGAAATATGTTCTACACATATTTTCCTATCAGTAATTTCTGTTAAACATTATCGGATATGTTTTAAAATAAACTTATATAGACTTACATTGTTAGCTATAGTGAAATGGTAGGAACTGGATTAGTAAGAACATTTTTTCAGGTACTCTGACTTTAAAATTTTCTCCTTGAATTTGAGATAGTAACATTTGGGTGCTAACATAAGATTGTATGTTGTCCACCTGTTCTTGGAACACTGTACCTATGCATGTTACTTAGTCCAGAACTAATTTTTTCTAAAAAAAAAAAAAAGTCCTGGAGATGTCTTGGTAACCCAGAATCCTGGAATAATACCGGTAGGTCTATAAGCAGATGGTTCTCATTGCCCCACTTTCCTTTTTGCTTTCTGGGAAATCTGCAAATATGCATCGGAGTAAGTCTCTGTATATAAATTACATATCATAATGTCCTATACCATGATATCTGAAAACTAGGAGATACATTCACCTTTTAGCAGTAACAGATGCTGTGTTGTCCTTTTTCCAACAGGTTTTGAAAAAGTATCCACATTTATGGTGCATGAGTAAACCTCCCAGACACCGCCCTAAACTGTATATTGTAAATCTTCAGGTGAGTTTAGTGACTTATTATGAGGTAGAGCATAATATACAGATGCATGTGCTTACATCATTTGCTTTTATATACTTTTGATAAGGAGAACAATGTATGCAGAAGGTCGTAGACTGTTCCTACTACTGTATACCAAGAACAAATAAATCGTTCTTGAGCAGAAGGCGCATGGGCCGTTGGAGGTTTGTCAATTAAAATAGATGGTATAACTATATAGCTATGTGGAGCAATTGTTTGCTTAGTTTTGTGTTTCCTTAGGTTAAAATTTCCATGACTCTTAACATAGTGTGAATAGAATCTGAATGGCATTCAGCTATACTCAGAAATGTATGTCCCAGCTTAATAACCTTCAGATACTTGTTTCCTCTTAAATGTTAGGTTGGCTTCTTTATTTCTATCCAGTGATAATATGGTGATGGTTGGAATGTGAACTAATTATGTCTCTTTCTCAGTATTCCAAAATCTTCCCATTGTACTCTGACTTACGCTTTGAAAGATAATTTTATTAGATGCCCTATATTCAAACTAAAGAGCAAGTATTTGTTTCCTAACTGACTATTGGTATGTGATTTCTTTTATAAGGGCTAAATATGTTTTACCAATCCTGCAATAAAAAAATAAAACTTACGTTTGTCTGAATCTGATGAGTAACAGTTATGTCACTCACAGACTGTTTGTCTTTGAGAAAACTAATCCAACCTCAATCTACTGTATTTGCAGTGGACACCAAAGGATGATCTCGCAGTCCTAAAACTTCATGGAAGATGTGATGATGTGATGAAGTTGTTGATGGATGAGTTGGGACTTCCCATTCCTTCCTATGATAGGTCAGTGACAACCAAACTTGTTCAATGTCATGAGCTGTCAAATGCCCTTGATAATATAACTTACTTTTGATTTCTCTGGAGGCAGAATTTGTCATCCAAAGTTGTAAGGAAGATGGTGTAGTTCAAATCCAGCTATGGTTGAATATATTTTGCATAATAGTTCAAAATGTAAGCTGCTCCTTTGGCTCAAGGCGCTTATTCACAAGTAGTTGTGTAAATTAACATTACATATTATCACATTTGTCTATAGAATGAAAGACCCCATCTTTTCTCTGGCTGTTCCTTTGCAACCTGCAGAAGAAAGTAGTCATAGCCGAAAACCCGTGGCTCCACCAACAAGTCTTCATGAAGTACAACTGGGAGAGGAACAGCAGATGCATCCAGATCCTCCTTCTGGTGGCTGGTTTGGCAGAGGCTGTGCAAAAGGCACAAAGAGGAAAAAGAACTCTTGATAACAGATATTTTTTTTAAAAAAAAAAGATTTTGAGGACCAACTATAGTTGCTAAAATCAGGGCAAGAAATGACATCTGCACTAGAGTTCATCAGGATTGCTGGGCTAACTGGAAAAAACACAGCTGCTATTTTCATAGAGATTTTTTTATAATTGGCTGACAAGGACCAAAGCTTAGCTTGGGTTTCTGCCATCTAAGGGGAGGTTGGCTTTTAATACTCAGGGCTGCCAATTAACAATTATTAATAAAATTATTATAAATGGCTACTGGCAATTGTTTGAGTATGGTTCCTTTGGTTTTGGTGTAGAGGTATGTAGAGGTTTGCTGTGCAGGTGGTCCTTGAGTTACAACCACAATTGAGCCCAAAATTTATGTTGCTAAGTGAAACAGTTAAGTGAGTTTTACCCCATTTTACCAATTTTCTTGCCACAGTTGTTAAGCGAATCATAGTTGTTAAGTGAATCTGGACTCCCCATTGACTTTGCTTGTCAGAAGGTTGCAAAAGCTGACCACATGACTCCAGAACACTGCAACTGTCGTAAATATGAACCAGTTGGCAAGCATCCAAATTTTGGTCATGTGACCACGGGGATGCAGTGTGAAAAATGGTCTAAGTCACTCTTCAGTGTTGTAACTGAACAGTCACTAAATGAAGTGTTGAAAGTCGAGGACTACCTGTATTCCGGCACTCATTTAAGTCAGCGATTTCTATATTAAATGCTGCTTCTGAGCAGAACTCTATTCCTAAAATAGAAATGGAAATAAAAACATATCCATTGGAAATGTGCCTTAGTAGATCTGCATCCCTGCTGACTTTTTCACATTTTAGAACAGGGGTCTCCAAC